>CAJUYI010005976.1:969-14575 GCA_910591695.1 Galerucella pusilla
GCTCTTCCCAATGGAAAAATAAAAAAAAATATGTAAATGAGCCCATTCCATTAAATCCATTAGAAAATAAAATTTTATCCTGGTCGAACTGAAGGGTAGGCTTAACTTACCTTTTTCAAAAAAGAATTAGTCCAGGTACTTGTGGTCCAGCTGACCGGTCTCCTCACAGATGCCTGCCTTTTTGTGTTTCAACATATTGCACATCTATCATAAAACTTAAATGAATAACCCATTGTACTTTTTTTTTAAATCTAGATTAGGATTTTCACTATCATTTCCTCCCCAATCTAAGTCAACATATCTTGTGTGTAGAAATTCCATTTGAGTTTCTACAATAGATTTCTTAAAATAAATAATTTCCAATAATTCGGATTTCCCTCGTATATATCTGTCTTTTTCGAATGGCCTCTGGTCGCGTGGTCTCAAGCGAGTGCGCAGGAATTTCAAAATCGCCTGTAAAACCGTTGATTGATAAGTAAGTAATCAACGGTAAAACGACACTTTTTGGTAAAAATTTGTCAAGCATAAAAGGTCGTACTTATTTTTGTTATCCCCTTCAGCTGTTGAATGAATGGCATTCTTTCCAAGTCTGGTAATGGTATTTGGATCCCATTCTTTCTTGTTGCTTAATTTCGTAACGAATTTCTTTGAAAAATTATACTTTTTCATCATACCGTCTTGTGGCATGTCCCAGCTTGTCTGATTTCTAAGAAGTGAGGAGGTGGTTTTTTTAATGATTCCCTCTCTACTTAGTCTGTATCTTCTTGTTTCTGCAACGCTTTCCACCACCATATGTAGTGGGGTGAGGTTGAAAATCACTTCCATGGCTGCCGTTGGGCATGTTTTCATTGCTCCTGTAATGCATATACAGGCTGTCTGTGAATTTCTGAAGTCCTTGAAATGTCGTTTCACTTCATTATTTTTCGGATCCACATGGAGAACCTTTTTACTTGTGTCAAGGTTTTCATTCACAAGTTTAACTTCAAGATCTAATAACCGTGTTTTCACAAAACTTAACGTCACATTGTCTTCTGATAAAGTCTCGATGGCTGTTATAACACCATTTCAAGAAGTTGGTGAAGTCAGTAATAGTTGGGCCACTTTATCAACTTCTAGGATAGATGCTCCGACTGATGCTAACTCTGATATTTTCGAATTAAACTGCATAAAATACTTACATAAATATGTATCACCTTTTAATTTTAAACAATTTCTTCCGAGCTCCGAGTTGTTTCGCTATCGAAGATATTTTCTAATGCGGCAAAAATTTGTTTTGTCGATGATTACGGTTTCACATAACTTGAATACGAATCAGACAAATACGCAATTAAAACATTTTTCGTAGTAAACTCCGATTTCTTCCACTTGCTGTCAGGAGTCGTCGGTTCCGGTTTATCGATCACATAAATCACTTCGAATTCAGTTGAAAGACTACGGATTCTAAGCTTCCATATACTTATTCTAATTTTCATTGTTAAAAGGTCGAGTGTTTCAATATTGTCTATTAAATAATACTTCATTTTCAATAATTGGAAATAGTTTATTACTTTCACTGAGAAACAATAAACCACTAACTTTTAGTTTGCACTCACTAATTTTCAATTGCACTTCAAAATTTAATTTTTTTTTTTCACGAAAATGTGTATATCAATAATTTCAATCAAATAGGAACGTAGCCTGGGTCATGCCTGGGTCCATAACCTATTGGAATTATGAATTGGGTAACGGTCTATTTATTGAGTAATTGAAAAATTTATTCATTAGAAGAATGATTTATTTAAAATACCGTTTCGGTAGGTTTAAGTATGTCTTCACTATTTCAAGGATCAGAGAGAACTTACTACTTACAACTATATTACTGTGGTTGTACTTTAACGTCTCGTAATATTTTAGGTCTATACACTCTATAGGATTTTTACGATGAATAGACGATGATGTCATTTTAAGTTACTTTGCTACTTATCAGAATAAATATTAATTCACCAACAGTAAATATAATGTATCCTCAACAGCCAGGGAAATTTACAGCTAACGGGTTGGCAAAACTTCAAGACGTTGTTAGATCAGCTGGTAAAATTCCTCAGTTTTTTGTGACGTTTATTGACATTCGATCATCGTTTAATATTTACAAGTATTTTTGGTGCTTTTAAATTCATTTTTTCTTCAAGTCAAAAAAAGCAGTGTGTAGTTAATAAAATGCCGAGGCAGCTGAACAGTAAATGTCAAGAAATGGTAACATCTTTGTTAAGCTATTTTGAACGAGAATGCCGAAATGGGAACCCGCTTCTCCTGCTTACTACTGTAAACCCGCGGCCGCAGTGCAGGGGGGGGAAGGTAAGCTTGGCGGGTAGAGGGTGGAAGGCAATGGGTGAGGGGTAAATATACTTTAGCCGCACTGGTCGACGGAAAATTATCGTACCAACCCAAAATCAAGTTCAGTCTAAAGTGTAGTCAGTGTGTGTTAACATGCCCGTTTCAAAATTTGCCAAAAGGCTTCTTCTCTGTGACAATCTAAAAAATAAGAGGACTTGGGTGCATGCGTATAGCTTGCACAGAGACCACTATGAAGAATTTCTGCGAGTTTACAAGAAAATGCGAAATTTCCCCGAAAAATGTATTAATTGTGCACCTATGAGTGTAGAATCCTTCGCTTATAAACAGCCGAAATTAACTTTCCTCCCAATATTATACCTTGCGCCTGGTTGAAAATATCAAACACAACTGATTCTCTGGTGGCTAGCTTGGCGAGTCGATAGGCTGCTCCAGATGGTTTGGGATCGCAGTGCGGCTGGTTCCATTTAATCGCTTGGTACGGAAACATAGGTCGCGGGTTGCTTGGAGGGTCGCTTGTAGGTAACACGCTTGCACTGCGGCCGCGGCTTAAGAGATGTGAGTAATAGTATTTGTTATTTGTATTCATTATTATTAATATTATTGTTACATATTTAAATGTGAATAATTGAATATTTTTAATGTTAGGTTGAGTTAATTAAACTTGATATATTATCAACCTACCATCAGATTGACTTTTCCTTGAGTAAAAAAAACTACAGCTTGGCAACATCACAATATTTTGTTTTGCAACGTCATCGTCTTTTTATCGTAAATAAACTATATACTTCCCCTCTATAAACACTTCCTTACAAATATTCCCTAAAGACTGTACCAACCCTGTAACGAGCCAATCCCATTTCTTAAGAATACTGAATGATTATCAACAACATCACATAATGTACACAGATGCATCCAAATCCACAAGAGGCGTGGGAGCAGTAGTTATTTCCGGTGACTTAAAATATAACCTACTACTACCAGATATTAGCAGCATATTCACTGGAGAACTTTCAACTATATTACATTCCTTGCCTGTGCCCAACAATAAAAACATTTTGGTTATTACCGACTCTCTAAGTGCCGTGCAAAGTTTAAAATCCGTCTACTCAAACCACGAAATCATTCTAAGAATCAAGAACCAACTTTTCAAACTCCAGTAGGATAATGGGAATATATCCTTCTTATGGGTACCATCACACTCCGGTATAAACGGTAACGAAGACGCCGATATCTCAGCTCAAGAATCAGTCAGCAACAGTCATACCCCAAAATTGGAGCTAATGCCACACCAAGACCACAAAGCAACTGTCAGGAGCTTTGTTGTAGATAAGTGGCAACATAAATGGAACCTTCAGAACCATAACAAAATGCATGAAGTAGTGACAGATGTGAGAGAAACCCCCTCCCTACCGACTACAAGAGCTGAACAAATTAAAGCTACCCGATTAAGGATTGGACCCACAGCCTCAATGCTCCCAATGTAATGAAAATATGTCCATTAAACATATTATCCTAGAATGCCCCCAGTTTGCAATCCAACGAAGACAACATAAGATCCCCAACTCCTTACAGTTAGCTCTCGGAGACCAAATCAACGATTCCTTGAAATTCTTCAAAGCCATCAACATGTACAATTTATAATCATAATGTAACTGATATGTACTGAACTGCCAATAACCCTAGTGGTTGACGCAGTATGTTAAATAAAAAAAACTATATACTATTTATACGCTTAAATTTATACCTTGTTTTATGACGTTCGAGTACTTTTATCCTTACTTCTGGGAAATAATAAAATAAAACCTTCAAAAAGGTTGACAATGTGTTTACCAAATGTTTAAAAAAAAAAAGAAAACTTCAACTTTCAAAATAAAATGAAGTTAAAATATAATATCTTTAGGAAAGAACTATTTTAAACTCAATACTTCTACACGCTCCACCAAAAATTAATAGCCTGTATAGAATCTAGTCCATTTAAATACATATAATGTTTTTCCAAACAGCAGTGGACAGGTACAGTGGTTCAGCTTGAAATTGAAATACACGTGGTGTTAGAGTGCTGCATCGAGCGCAGCTTGGGCCGGGCAGGGTTTTCGGTTGTCAGGAGCGCAAGTCCTTAAAGTCCGAGATTGCGAGACGATAGACATATTTTTGTGCACATGTTACCACGAACCGGAGTTGTACTCCATACTCCTATCGCGCGCAACCCTCCAGGTGAGTGTACGTTCTACGTGTGTGTATATGTGTGTGTGTACTATCTCGTATTGTAGGTCAGTGACCGATTATACCAAACAAAACCCTCACTCCATGCTATCATTTACAAACATGAAAATACCAAAAAGTTCGCTTCTGAAAAAATATAAATTACTAACAATCAAAAATCTACTACTTTTCATATTTCAAATAAATTATTATTGAAACTTTTCGGATTAAATAGACCAAAAAATCGGTCTTCAGTTGAGAAGTGTTAAATATAAAATTTACCAAGTAGCTGCATGCTAGAACAAGATGCTTACAAAAAACATAAGGATGCATGTTTGACCACGAAACTTGTGTGATACTATGCTGGTAAATTTTTTCCTACAGCATCTAGGTATAAATAGTTTTGCAATGAATGATTCTGTGCTTGGAAAATAAATTGGTTTGTGTATGGATTAAATTTATGTCACGAAAGTCTCTGATTTCTAAGTTGTATTTGTGAAAACTGAAACAACTATGTACTGTAGGAATGCTTATTTCTGTAGTACGCGGGTTTTAGTTTTTAAATATGAAAATAGGTATTTCAAATATTTCCAAAATCCCTCACAGATAAGAGTCAGGAACTTTATCCTGTTTTAAAAATATTACACTGAAGCCTTATCGAACAAATTTTGGTATTTTTATCACCTTCAAAATTATGATGATAGACTAGAAAAAAAAATATTGTTCTCTCCAAATAGCTTATGAGCTCGCTCTTTCTGAAGGAAGTTGGATAATTTTCAATCAAATTTCATTTAAAATTGCCTAGCAAAATGATCCGGATTGCCAGAATCGACATAAAATTGACAGAGACAAGTGACTGAAACTAATTAAAAGAGATAAACCACTGTATCTCAGAAATTATTCATCGTACAGGTTAGGGAAAAAAATCTGTATAACAAACTCGCATACGAGAAGCTGCTGGAAATTATATTCAAATTCACTCCACCTCTAGAGGGCGTGGTTCACAAAAATATCTTTTTTCTATAATATACCTATAATCCACAATCCACCACAAAATTAATATATTTGTAATTATTAGATCATCTTACATAAGTTTGCACCTGCACTTTTTCCTCTTTCTTGTGAAATAGCTGGTAGGTATGAGTGGGAAAGCTGACTCACTAAAATGTTATAATTTTTCTTCTGCTTAATGTATTTTGACAAACTTATTATCATTTGAAAGGGAATTCAAGGCCTAATGCAATATTATATTATCGTTACCGTTAAAACCACTGATGATGATAACAGGTATTGAATTCCCTTTCAAATGATACTGAGTTTGTCAAAATCCATATACCCGAACGAAAGTTATAACAGTTTTATTGAGTCAGTCAGTCAGCTGAGTGAACCTCTTCTACCGGTTAAAGATTCAGCGGATTACCTATCTTCATCAGAAGCCCGGTACATAACGTGGCATTTATTTCTTCGAAAAACGAACAGGTTGCTTCGATATGTACAAGGTGTCCGAAATAGATGGTTTTATGGAGGAAGAATGAAAAAATGGTCTATTTTTTTCCAAAATGTTGACTTTTGGATATGGTAAGTATTATCAAGTAGTATAGCTCCTTCATTACGAAAAATTTCCAAGATCTGAAATCAGCTAAAGAAATTTTGTTCCCTGCATTCACTAATTTGGTACTCAATTTATGTCTTTTTAATGATAATACTTTTATTTTTTGGAAATATTCACCTACTTTGATATTTTTATAAATTGGTCAAGGAATGCTTCCAAATTTGTCCTATATCAACAAATTATGTTGATAATGTTATGTTTTATGACTTATTCAATTGCTTCAAATTTCACCAGAGGCAATAAGGAATAATATCAATAGTTCAACAGTGTACAAATAGTGGTATCCTTCACGTATGTGATGAAACAAAAAAAAACCGAATGTTTTTGGAAAAGCTAGAAATTAGATGCACTATATGGACTTAATATTAAGAAACAAACCTAGGGTAATAATTATTCTATTTCCAGCGGTCTTTTTTATTGTTTTCAGTGGTTGAAGTTTTTATTTAAAGCCTGTTTTTTTAATTGTGAATCTCCTACATGGAAAAGTTTTGAAACTTTCACAATTTAAAATTAAGAAACACCTCACTGATGCTATCAACATCTACGCCATGGATTTTTTGCCTTGTTTGATAATGAACTTAGATTTTGCTTTGGCTTTTTTGAGATTAATGAGGTTCTCAGGGGTATTGTTTTATCGGAACAATTTTAATGCTATGTTTTTTGTGTTTGGGAGCCGTTCTGCTGCCGGGAGCACTGCAGCTTGTTGGCTTATTGTACTCTACTCCCAAATTTATTCCACCCATCCAGTTATCCCTGTACCTTCGAGTAGACGATTTAGGTCCATTGGATGTGTGCCATATACTTTGGGTGGCACATTGGCTTCTCCGAAGATGTTTGTCTCCTCGAGTCCAGTGCCTCACAGTCAGATAAGATATGGGTTACAGTCTCGGAATCCATGCCACAAAGTCTGCAGCTGAGGTCCCTGTTATATAACCCTATTTTATGCAGGTGATCTTTTACCGGGGTATAGGTGCAATTCTGTAAGCAAATGTTAAATTTTGACGCACAGTTAAAAACGAGACAATCTTCTAACCCATTTTTGCTAGTCTGTGTGCATATTAAGTTTTGAATTATTAACGGAAAACTCTTTATTAGATGCCATACATGTTAAAATTTGAATCATAATCTTGACTTTGTATAGATTAAAACATTTATAATAGCGTAAACTTTGTCAAATTTAACGGCGTACCGTTAATTTTTAACCACTTCTTATAGAATTGATCCTTATGACCCGTTAAATAACCTGTGATAATTCTTAGCTTATTCCTACTGATATTCAGTAGTGCTTCGGCCCGTTATACACATGTGTCATCTATTGAGTTTTTACTGTGCACCTGCTTTGGAGTGTTCCTCCACCGAAGTCTATGTTGGCTTTGTACCCATTTTTGTATTTGCCCTCGGACTACCTTCTTTGTGGTCCCAAGAGCTGGTTCTGGTCTAACATATGCTGTTGCTGAACCTCTCCTCGCGAGTTCATCAGCTTGTTCATTTCCAGAAATACCATTATGTCCCGGCACCCACACTAATCTTACTTTAATGTAGCCTGCTAGTTCATTTAGTTCTTTCTGGCATTTTTATACCAGTCTAGATGTCACCTTGCGGCTTTTTAAAGCTGCAAGGGCTGCCTGGCTGTCAATTAGTATGTTTATCCTATGAGTGTCAGTCCTATATTTGTTAATTCTGACACATTCTAGGATAGCATAAATCTCTGCCTGAAATACAGAGGTATGTTCTCCTAGTGAGAAGGAGCATCTTGTGTTTCTCATTTCACTATACACACCTGCTCCTGTCCATTCCTCAGTCTGTGACCCGTCTGTGTACCAGGTCTCTCCTCAGGGAAGCTTCAGTCTGCTTGGGTCTTGCCAGTCCTTTCTGTGAGGTATTTCTACCTCATATATGGGACTGGGAGAAGTTTAGTGGCGATATAGTCTGTTTTCATATCTAAAATGGCTCCACTTATGATGTCCTTAATGGATATGTGTACTGATCTAACTATTTTGTTGCTCAAATTATTTTGCTGCCTAAATAGCCCCATCCTTGCTTCCCCCATTATCACGAGGTGTAATGGAGGAAGGCCAAATAAGGCTTCTAGTGCTGCCGTTAGCGTGCTTCTCAAGCACCCTGCAATACTGAGACAAGCAAGTCTTTGCACCTTGCCTAGTCTCATCATTGCATTATTTTGTGTCGTCTTTGTCCACCAGACCAAAGACGCATATGTTATTATGGGTTGAACCACTCCAATGTATATCCAGTGTATCATTCGCGGACTCAACCCCCATGTTTTCCCACAAGTTCGTCTTGCCATCATCAATGTTGTTTCCGATCTTGTCTTTGCAAGAGGAATTTCACCAAGGAACACTTTTCTATGGATGGGATATATTAGTTTTACCTACATGTGATTCAGTAGCTGACAAAATAGAATTTGAGAATGTTGCGATATTATCATCAACGCTTTCGGAAAAGTTGAGAGAATGTAGGACATCTTCCGTTTGTGATGTAAAACTTTTCAAGTCAGCATTGCTTAGTCGCCAGAAAGTTCTGGTTCAGATATTTGGGTTTTTAGAGGCAATGAAAGATATAACGATAGGTAAATGATTACTATCATGTAAATCATCAACAGTATGCCAAGTTAATGTGGGAGCTAATTTAGGATCGCATAGACTAAGATCTATGGCGGAGAAAGAACCAGAGGAGAAGTTAAGGTGTGTATTAGATCCTGTATTCGGTAGGCCAGCATTTGTACAGTTTATTACATTCTCCACTGTTTTACCCTTACCATATGTTAAGTTGGATCCCCATAAATTATTATGCGCATCGAAATCTCCTACTAGAGTGTAGGGATGAGGTAGTTGAAAAATGAGGTTCACTAGTTCTTCTCCTTTTAGACAATGATTTGGGGGAATATATACTGCACACATTTAATTTATTGGGGAGCCACATAGTTACAGCAACAGCTTGAAGGGAAAAAAAGGAAGGGAAAGAAGGGATGAGAATATGTCAAAGGAACAAAAATAGAAGTTCCGCCACTGGCTCTACTGCAATTATTGCGTATGTAATCGTAGCCTTCAGATGGGAAAGTTTCGAGATTCTGGCATTTGTTTCTTGGACACACAGGATGTGAATGTTTTCATTGGATATAAGTTGTTGGATTCTTTCCAGGCGGGGAAAGAATCCATCACAATTCCATTGGATTAGCTTGAAAATTATTATTGTACCTTTATATTGATATTGTTAATATGGACTGATGGTTCCAACGAATTATGTGCTAATTAAGAGGTTAGATTATTTGACTCTTCGTCAGGTTAAGTTTCTGATGTGTAGCTCTTATCGTCAGACGAATCTTCAGGGTTTAGTTGATGCTTTATATTCTTCTGTTATCTAGTCAACCGATTCTTAAGAGACCGTTCTTTGGTTTTGTTGTACATAAGAGTTAATTCATTTAGTAGACCTTGTATATTTGCTGTGAAAGAAAGGGCTTTGTTCAATAAGTCTGACAAGCCAAATTAATTTTCTAGGAAGACGGTGAGTTGAGTTTCAGTTAGTGTTAAGTCAGTAGAATTGTTTTTACATAGTGTAACCTAAAACTGCCCCAGGCTAGAGCACTCCATCTCAGGGAGTGGAATTCGACACTAATTAAACTATTTAATACACTATCACTGGGATGGGTTGTACAATTAATATTAAATTGGACGCCTCCAGCTTTTTAATCGAACGAAGCAATTGAAACAAGAAACAAAAGGTGGAAAGCTGGAGACACCTTCTAAGAAATTAAATTTACGTTAAAAAAAAATAAATCAAATAAATCACGTTTATCCAATTCAATGATTATTGAATAATCAATACAAAGAATGAAATAATAATTATTTATTGAATTATTTGAAACTCAACATAAATTGAATATTTCAAAAATTGAACAAAGAGAATACTAATTGTAATTAGCGCGCCAAATCCAAATCTTACACACGCTATAGATACGACGGAGGAACTTATCTTAGAGGGTTGAGGATATTTGCAGCTCTTAGCGCGATGGCGGCAGTGGCGGTAATTTCTTCGACAGTCTGTGGACCGCGTGCACGGGCAGGAACGAAGTGGACTGAAGAGGTGAAACTTTAATGAAATTGCCGTAAACTTGCCGGCTGCAGAGCTGCGGAGAAAAGAGAAAACAGGGATAAGGAACTAGAAAAGAAACATTAGGAAGGAACGAATAAATAGAACAGATCAGGTAAAAAGGAGCTTATGCTATAGCGCATACAAAACCCGAACTCCACGTGTTAAAATACAACTTAACAGTGATCTGTTTTATTCTATTCTATTTTATTCTATTACACAAAAAATGTAAATCAGAAAATAAGCAATGATTATAAATAAGCTGTAAGCACTAAAAAATAACCTAGGGAAGATACAATAATTAACTTACCAACCAGACAATAGAAAATTGTTAACCAAGAATTAACAAGAAAATATAAGTAAATAACTGTTGCCTTCAATATAGCAGTTAGAGGAAAGAAAAAGTCCACTCGAATATTGAAATTTCGAACATCGATAGACAAAAATGAAAGGGGAATTTCGGAGTGGCTAATGCGACAAGGAAACGGCATGTTTAGAAATTTAGTAGACATTTGGGAGGAAGTGACTAATGAGCCAAAAAATTCAGTAAATGAAATAGTTTTTGAGACGAAAAACGTAACAGCTGAACAGCATGTTGTCGGTCGGAGTATCTATCGGTGAGAGCTAAGAGGGAGTTTCAAGATTGCTATCCGTAGATAAACCTCTCTTTTGTCTTGAGTTACAGGTAAATTCACTTGCTCGATGAGTGTCAGATTGGATTGATTATGTTCGACAGGTATATTCTGAGTGTTAGATACAGATAGATTGTCAGAATGTGTACTAGTTGTTTGCACTATTGGAGATGGGGTGGAGGATTTTGAATTTCAGTGTTAGGTGGATTGGTGCAAGATTCAACAGTGTGTCCAGGGAGTTTACATAAGAAGCATTCCAGTTTATCCGTGGACACAAAGATTCTGTAAGGAGTATTTTCGAAAGTAATTAAAAGGGATGTTTGTAGTGTGAAGTTGTCAGTTTCTGGTATAATATATGTTATTCTGCGAAAACTCATCATCATCCGGTACGCCACATTTCACGAATGAAACAGGAGAGGCTAGCTGTAGACCGATGTCTTTCAGAGCTTTTTCTATAAGAGAGTGAGGGATTGTGGGAGAAACGCTGGATATCAGAATTCATTTGGCAGGTGTGATAAGCCTTCGGATAGGTATATTGTTAGATTTAATAAATAGACTATCATGTTCGTTAAGAAGTCTATCGATAACAGCAGTAGAGCTTAAATAGATGCATATGCGGTTGTTTGAGATTCTAGAGGCAAATGTTACGTTTTTGGGGGTTACAATTTCTCCTACAGCTTTTATATACTCGAAGAGAGTGGTATTGGTTATGGCGTGCATGATGATTGCTTGTTCTCTTTTAGGGAAGGTTGGTGGGGGAGGTTTTGTTTGTGCGGCAGCAACATACGACTTTGTGACATTAGGTGAATTTTGGAGAGGAGAGTTTAAAGTAGATTGGGATTGATAATTATTCATTTTGGATACCAAAGCCAATACAAATGAAAAAAGAAGGACAAGGGTCCATAATGGACCCTTGAAAACATTTTGTAGTAAATAACAGTTACCTGACTTGATGTTACGCCACTGATGAAAATTAAATGTCCTCACTTGTTCAAACTTTTGGTTTTGATTTGAATTTAATGAGCTATAAGTACCGATAAGCGATGTTCACTTGTCGACTACCAGTATAGGACACCAAAGTACATTTTGTTTAACAATATCTAATTTTACAAATAACAAGGTTTCAAAACTCTATTTATTGTTGACTTATTGTCATAACAATCAATAAATGTCAATTTTACATGGCAAACTTAGAGAAAAGCGAAGTTTATCATTAGTTTATACCAGGAGCGATTATTACTTCATAATTTTCAAATCAAAATATTCCGAAAACGGTACATAATATCGAGTTTTACCAAGAGTACCTTTTTGGTGTAAAATTAAACGATGTTTATGTTCACTTGGAGTTTTGACTAATAATTCTACCCTTAAGTTATGTTGAATAATACGTTGTATGAATCGTGTAACTAGCGCCCTCTATGAGAGTTAGTTATAAAAACAAATTCATGGGATATATCAGCTTCCAAAACATATTCGTATAAAATTACATTACAATGGTGCCAGTAGTTTCGGCAAAATCGTAAGAAATGTGTAATTTTTTATTTTCTTCAACGCCCTTTATCTTGAAAACGGATGGCGTTAGAAAAAAATTTTACTAAGAAACCCCAATTATTTTTCAGTTTTTTACCTATCCTAGAGACGGTGTTACCTTTTTTTTGGAACACCCTGTATGTATGTATATACGTAATACATTTTTTCAACTGCTTGAACAGGCCAGTGGTGGCTCGTGGAATTTGGCAATAGGTGGGCTGACAACATTGAATACCTGAAAGTAAAAATTTTCTAATTACATATTTTCATACCTACATACTTGAAACAATTTGGAACTATGACTCTATGCTAGTCAGTATATTTGCAACTACACTGAGAAAATTCCCAGCAAAGCGTTCTTTCCTAAACTTTTTTTGACTAAGACAAGTAGAATTTTAACTGTGGTAACAAAACTGATTAACTGAGTTAGTAAAATCAACTTTTCTATTACCTCTATACAGAAACTATAAGATACTTATTAAATATATACAAAATATTCTTTCCTATACCAGGAATTCTCACTTGTAATAAACATTACTTCACTACCGTAGAAATATATCTTTTCGTTATGAATAAGCTCTTCACTATAACTGTTAAAATAGTTATTTATGCAACAAGTGCAAAAAGTGAGTGTTTTTTGCACGCGACGTCAAATTGTCCAACGAGGCCTTTGGGCCGAGTTGGACAACACGTCGAGTAGGTAGACAGTAGACAGTAGACAGTAGGAGAGCCATTTTTTCGAAAAAAAGGACTTGAAGACTTTCTTGTGAGTGTCCAGACGGAGAATACGTCCCCGCACCACTAAAGAAGAAGAAATTGGGTTAGCCATTCTATCATCCTTCCTTTATTATCAAGTTTATCACACTTGTTCTTGTGGCAAAATTTTTGATCGGGAGTGAGTAACTAAAGCATCTAGAAATTCACATAATTTTTTTTGCTTATTATTTTCTTTCTCTCATTTGTTTTGTATTAAAATATTAGCGAATATAATATTTTTTCGAGGTGAGTGTTAAGAAAACCAGAATACGATTTATTGAAGTTTTAACAATTTACAATGATTGAGGAATTAATTAATATGGTGAATAATCTATCATTACAAAATAACACAATGCCAAATAACGAAACTCCTGTAAATTATCACTTATATATATATATTATCAAAAACCCAATTACCATAGTATATGGTGTA
>CAJUYI010005977.1:0-14575 GCA_910591695.1 Galerucella pusilla
ATTCAACCTACACCATGTTCAACAGAACAGAAGGGGATATAAAAAATGAAATTAATAACGTTTTCGCCATGTCATGTGTAATATTAGTGGCTGTATTTGTTTTAATTGTAAAAATTATTTTAAAAATTGTAAAACGAAAATTCCAATCTTCATGTAATATAAAAGTTGATGAATATACAGAGTGTTTCAATAAAACCCATGTTTTTTCAAAAAAACTTTATTTATAATGGTAATACAGTATTTGAAAACCAGTGGCGGAGGCGTTGTACATTTCTTTCGGTACACGAATATACTCCAGTGGCGTGGCAGGGGTTTGGATCGTGGTCAAAGTTTCCTGTTTCACACGGCGTACCATCAAATTTGCAAACGTCAATAATATGTGGAAAAATACCGAAAATGTGACATTTCTTTTGCAGAAACTCGGCTTTTTGTTGGCCTCGAACGTAAATGTAGTCTGCGGCATACAATAACTTGCTTTCTAATATTTCATTTACTTTAGAATATTCTACATCTCCTGAAGAGTATCGAATGCCGTGCACATTTCTTTCCAAGTATGATGTGGTCTTCTTGTCCTCGTTGCTCAATGTGGAAAACGGTTGCGGTGGTAAAAATATGTAATGCGAACTTTTGAAGCCAATTTCTATGGTGAGCTCTTTGGCAACGAAAAGGCCGTCTACGACAAAACCTTGAATGTCTACGAATGCTACTCTCATGTTGACGTCTGCTCAAACACTAACTCTGATCAGCAACTAGTTCAAGCTTTTAACAATTTCAGTGAGGGGGAAGTATTCCATCACGCAATCGTGAATTATGATGCAATAGACTTTGGTATTTTCGGGAAAGCCTATGTTTGCTTCAATGTCCAGTTTTACATCGACTGTGGACGCCTTCATGCTTTCTTCCTGTTTCGAACAATCGATAACAAACAATGCCCGTTTCTTGAAAGAAGAATAATCCAGCAGGGGGCGCTTCTGTGTGGAGTTTGCGTAGTTGGGATAGAATTCAGTGTAGTTAAAATATGCCTCATTGTAGTCAGTTTTAGCGAAATCCAATTGCATTCTTTCATTGGGCCAATAGTCACCATTAAGTGACAGTCTTATACTTTGTACGTCGGCATTGTCAAATAAAGTCGGGTCAGCTGTACTCAAGTTACGTTTGTCGGTTTGAAAGAAAACAATAACAAAACGAGGTCTTTCAACTGAAGTGGATGTCTTGACAGCCCAAACTTCACGTCTTGCTCCTTTAGTAATTGAGGGTAATTCGTGTAACTCCCACTTCCTAAATGGAATAACTATAGGTTGATCTTTTTGAATGGATTTCATGAGATTTAATTTTATATCGTCATTAGGAAAGATATGTTTAACTTTCAGTTCAACGCTTGTAATGTTAATTTTAGCTGTTGTAGTGGAGAGCGTTCCAGAGACATTCTTTTCAGTAATATATAAGCAATCATTATCATTTCGTGCCCGAACTAGTCGTATTGTTTGACGCCCACATGTAATCATGGAATAATCGTTGAAAATGTTGAAAATATGCTTAAGAGGTATTTGAAGGCTGAAGGACTTGTCGCTAACATTCAGAATAGGATCTTTCGGGTAATTCCAGCCGGCTATAGCCATATGATTGGAATCTTCTTGGTTATAACAGGTCATGGCACGTACGGCGCTTACTATTCCAGGATCTCGAACTGTTTCCATTTCCCTGGCACTTTCACTGTACGTACATGAATCGAATAGAAAGGCTCCAACATTATTTGCTAACTTTACGTCTCCAGCTCCGTGTATTTCAAGCGAACCTTTAATGCACAACAAAGTTTCGCTCATTGCAAAGAACGAATCAACTTGATTAATGCTAAACTCCACAATGTCACTGCAATTGAATGACTTTATAAATGGAGCATAGGTTCTGTATTCAGCCTTACGAATTGAATCATCAAACATCGGCTTACGGTAGATATCAAACATTGGAGGTATGTTGTCGTTTTGGCGTTGACGTTTTCCATACATTGTTGTCATTTTTCAATTTAAAACCCAGCGATTGCAGGACCAATTTGTTTGCGAACGTGAGCTGTTTCAGCTTTGGCGACTGCTTAGCTAATGAAGTTGAAAGTGGTGCAGATTGTCTTTTATGATTGATTATTAGCCCCATCGCGCTCTAAGCTCCAATACCAACGTACTTATTTCTCCACGAAAGTTTACAGGCTGACCGTCCTGGTCTAGGGCTATGACAGTGATGTTGGTTATTTCACGTTGTGGTATAACGGGTAAGTAGAGCAAATTATGAGGAATTTCGTCTATTGAATATCCCGGATCTACTTGTATGACGAATTCGTATATAGTATGAGCAGGTCTGTTTGCATCGAAGGCTCCAGTGGTAATGTTACAATCGAAGCGTATGCTAGATACTTTAATAATTTTGACGGGGAGATCTGAAGAGTGCAATTTGTTAGCGTCGAGTATTTTCGGTGAAAATCCCAATATTCTTCCAAGACTATCAGCTTCCATGAAGGAAATTTTGTATTTACTGGAAATTTCACATTTCAACGTATTGTGATTGGGTTTTAGTGAAAATACCGGTCTGGTTGAATTGCCCGCACCCAACTTATCACTGATAAACGCTTCAAGATCAGCAATTTCATAACATCCTGTGGGAAAATCAAAACTTTGAAGCTTGCCCTTGGTATCGTAGTAGTAAAACTTACAATTTTCAATGTTTGGTATACTGTGATAAGAATGAAAAGATCTTAGAGCTATTTCGTATTCATTCTTCGGATCGAGCACAATAGGCGTAGGAGGTTGGAAGGTAAACACGTGATTGGTACTGTTAACTCTAAGCAACTGCGACATGATGACTAATGAAATACGAGACATGTTTGAATTTAAATATCATTTTTTATTTTTTAATGTTTGTTTACAAAGGAAACAAGTAGCTTGCGAACTCGGAGGGCCGTCACAATGCGTCGTCCAATCAGGTCGGTTGTAATGGATGAAACAAGGCAGTCGTATTTGTAGTTCAAAATTTGCTTGATATTCATTGGGAAGTTTATGCCACATATCCAACAATTCCCAAGGTCTTACACACTCTATTAGATGTTCAATGGGAAAGTGCTTCAGTTCTTCGGCAGTGAAACTACTCAATGTTTTTCCATGGTAGATATGCTGTAGTAATAGTTCCGTCATTGTAGAAATTTCAAACACAAATGCCCACAATTGATTTGATCGTAGTTTTGATATTGGGTATTGTTGTAGAAAATTCGCGCGCTCTTCCCCAGATATTTAACAACTTCTTTCGGTGGCTTCAAGTTACCAAATGAATCGAAATACTCTACATTGTTGTTTATCTTTCTGTAAGCTACCCAATGACTTCCGCTATTCTTAGAGGTATCCAAATTAACCACTGCGCATTCTTGTTTTCGGGGGCCGGCTTTGGGGAGAGTGTCTCGCATGAAAACTCCTCGAAAATGAGGTATTTTAAGTAATTTTGCATAATGCGCAATGTCAAAGTCAGATAGTGCGTGATTGGGTAGCTTTATTGGTTTTTTTTCAAATACAATCCAAAACCGCCTTTTGGGTACTTTTTCAGATACAGACCAGATCCTACACGTTCCATAGCCTTATTATGACGTACATCTTCTTCCAATTTCTTTTGCGCATGCTTTGCGTCAATGACAGTTTTAGCAATCCCAGCAGCACCACCTGACAAAGCTCCAAGTGCCGAAAGGCCAGCAAACAAAGGGATAAGTGGTAGGAAACCTCCGGATTTCGCTACAGGTATTACTCGAGGAACCTCGACTTCTTTTTTCCCACCAAATTCTTTAATAAGTGCTTTGGCTGCTCGTAAGGCAAACGTTGCAGTGTCTTTCAAAGATGCCCCTTTTTTCATGGACTTTCCCACTTTTAGAATGACATCTCGATGCAAGGAACGACGTTTGCGACGACAACCCATTCCCAGCTTTCTTTTCACCTTCATTCCGCCTGTTACAAGTAATGCAGCAGTTTTCTCTCCCAGTGAAGCGTCTTTTGATTTAACGCGAGCCCAAGCTTTATCTTCAAGTATCCGATCGGCTTTGTGTCGTTCCTCGAGAGACTTATTCTTCCAGTAAGAAATATCGTGTTGTTTACAAGCTGCGTCCAAGGGGTTGATGCCCGGATCTCCACGATCAAGACGTTTTTCCAATTTTGTACCAGCTAAAAGAAAAAACAATTAATTTTCCGCAAAAAGGGTGGGGGGTGGTTTACTTACGTCCACAGTACTGATAGCTAGGTAAGTGAAGTTCAATAGGTAGTTTATTGATGAGAGAATTTAAAATACCCTCTCCTTCAAACACCAACATTAAGACTGACACGCGTAATTGGTGACACCTATATTTAAAGAGTAGTACTACGAAAAACGACACACACAATGAAAATAATTCAACAAGAGCAGACTATACCCATTGAAAATTTGGATTTCACCTCAACACCAACTGTTGGCAAACATGGTAAATTGTTGCCAAATTCTTTCCGTGCCATTATATGTGGCCCCAGTGGGTGTGGTAAGACGAATGTCGTGCTGGCGCTCCTATTCAATCCAAATGGTGCGAAATTCAAAAATGTTTATGTCTATTCAAAATCGCTATTTCAACCAAAGTATCAATTGCTGCAAGAAGTTATAGCGCAAGTCAAGGGTGTTGGGTATTTCCCATTTAAAGACAATGAAGAAATAATTAGTCCAGAGAAAGCTCGGCCAAATTCCATCTTTTTATTCGATGACGTAGCCTGTGACGGTCAGCAGAAAATTCGTGAATACTACTCCATGTGTAGACATAAAGATATCGATGCCGCTTATCTTTGTCAAACATACTCAAAAATACTGAAACAGCTTATTCGCGACAATTGTAATGTTATTGTGTTATTCAAGCAGGATGAGGTGAACTTGAAACATATATTTGACGAACACGTATCTCCAGACATGACGTTTGACACATTCAAAAATGTGTGTTCAAAGTGTTGGTGTGACCGCTATGGTACTTTGGTAATTATGAAGGATTTTACCCTTAATGGTGGTAGGTATCGCAAAGGATTCGATAAATATATAAAATTGTAAGCTGCGTCTTTAGTCCATACCAATATGTCTGACGATAAGGTTGCTACTGCATTACGCAAGAAAAAAGTGTCCGAACTTGCCAGATCGATTCGCAAAAAATACTTGGCGTTGAAATTAGGTAAATCAGAGCAAGATGAGTCTATTAATAAACTATTCAAACCGATATCTAAACCACTTGAAGAAATTGTGCAATCCTCAAAGACATTACAAAAAACGATTACAAATTTAAATCCAAAAAAGGAAATAAAGAAGGAAGAAGAAGAACCAGATGATGTGTTCACACCTTTTCTCGAAACGGAACCGGTGGCCGAAACCGATGAATCCGGCAATATTACACGTTCTGAATCTCCAGAAGAGATGCGCCCCGAAATTTCCCAAGAAGCTTTCGCAGACTATTTGGACCAATATCCTGCCATCAGTCATCAGTTCATTGAAGATTACTTCCAAAAAGATGATAAAATTGATAAAAATTATGGTCCGATATACAACGATGAAATCGGTTGGTCATTAGGCAAACGTCGAATTGCGTTTGATGGAAAAACCGGTAATATAAACATACTACCTGAGAAAAACAAACAAGGAAGATATGTAATTGGAACACCAGGCTTGTATGAGCTTCTATTTTACCGAGACCCCAGTTACAATGATCAAGATTTACAGAACTATAAAAATCTTTTGACAACAACTGAAGTTCATTTAGACACGTTAGATCGTCTTAAGGGGTCAAGTACTGAAAAATATCACTACATCATAAAACCTTTATTCAAAACAAAATCTCTAACGACGACGAATAGATCGTCTCAGGTATTGACTCGTCTAAAATCGATTCCTTCAGCAAAAGGAAAAGGTATCGATCGTTTAAGATATAATGATAAACCTATGGAGTATATTTATTGGGACGATGCGAATGAATTGGTGGATCGTTTGAAGTTGTTGATTGCTTCAAAAGAGGCAGGTAATACGTCACACGACAACGAAATAGTAGCAATTATCAATGAACTCAAGGAGGCTGATATAATAGAATAATACAAGTTGAAACTTGTTCATTTCAATTATGCCAGTCGATAAATTCGGACATAGACATCAAACGCCCTATGCGCGTTCACCAGCGAAAATTACATTTCCTCATACACCGGACGGTAATATTGATATTGAAAATGTGAAAATTTGTAATGTTAAGGAACCGACAACAAATAGTGATGCTGCAACAAAACAATATGTTGATGTACAGTTGAATGACCTACGTGCTATCAACTCGCCATTAATTCAAACGCATGGTGTGGTGCTTCAGCAACAAGACCATGATATAAAGGATTTAGAAGTAGGATTGAACGAAATAAGAAATGAGCTACATAAGACTAAAATTCCCATATTACAGGCGAATATTGATAACTTACAAAAAAAAACTAACGAAATTGATGCATTCATTTCGCGAAATCCCCCTGTAGCAGGTAGGGATATGGCTACGAAGAAATATGTTGACGAATCAATTGCCACAGCAAAAGCCTTTATTCGAAAAGAATTTACTGCTTCTACGAATACAAGCATACGTGGATTGAGAAAAGAATTTACAGAAAATATCAGAACCCTCTCTGATTTGAAAAATAACATTTCAGATATTGAGAACAATATTAAGGTTATGAATACGAATACCGTTAACCGCATTAACAGTCTGGAGCTGAAGCTAGCTGGTAGTACGTCATAATATGTATTCTAAAGAAAAAATTCAGCTTGTAAACGAACTCCACAAACCGATACGGAAAAAATTTCCTCGGAGACGCACTATTATTAAGGGCCTTGACGATCTTTGGCAAATGGATCTTGCGGAGATGAGGAATTTTGCTCCACAAAATAGGAATCATAAAATGATACTAGTCGTTATTGATTGTTTTTCAAAGTTTGTGTGGACACGCCCACTAAAGACGAAGACCGGAGAGGAGATTACTCGGACATTCTCGGACATTCTCGCTCACACTAGACGAATACCAAAAAATCTGCAATCTGATCAGGGAAAGGAATTTTACAACAGCAAATTTCAAAATTTAATGAGAAAACACAACATAAATCATTATAGCGTATTTAGTACAATGAAAGCTTCTATGGCAGAGCGTGTTATAAGAACTTTGAAATCGAAACTCTACAAGTATTTCAGTTTAAATGGCACCTACAAATGGATTGATATTCTGCCTAAAATTACTCAAAACTATAACAATACAAGACATTCCACAACAAAATATAGGCCTTCTCAAGTCAACAAATCCAACGAAAAATCTATTTTGAATAACACCTATAGTCATTTAAAGATAGCCGGTCCACGAAAATTTAAAGTTGGCGACATTGTGCGCATATCCAAGGCAAAACATGTCTTTGAAAAAGGATATACACCCAATTGGACTACAGAACTATTCAAAATCATCAAAGTTAAAATTACCAATCCTGCTACGTATTTACTTGAAGACATGCAAGGGACACCAATCAGCGGCTGCTTCTATGACGAAGAACTACAGAAAACATCGAATCCGGACGTTTACTTGGTGGAAAAAGTTCTTAGACGTAAAGGCAAGAAACTGCTCGTGAAATGGTTAGGCTTAGACAAAAAACATAACAGCTGGATTAATGGAGTTGATGTTTTATGACGTAAAAGGCCACACACGCTATAAATTGGAGTCGTTTCAGATCTCAAACTCAGTTAGCAACATGAGTTATCAAGGTGTCAGTAGTGGTTACGACAGTAGTAGTAGTAGTGATAATAACTATACTGCAGAGCTGGATACAATTTTGAAAAACTATGAGTTTGCTGCAAAGTCTGAAAATGTGTACCTGCTTGCAACACAATATTCAATTTCTGGTTATGAAGTAAAATGTGGAATAAGTCCTGCTAGATCATTCACGCCTGCTGTAATTCTATCTCAGCAGCTCAAGTTCGGTAAAATTTCCTTTGGCATTCACGAATGGCATACCTTTATTTCAATAATGATGCAACAGATGACCGTAGATGAGTTCAAACCTGATTCGATTCCATGTGGAGACTACTGCACCATTACCCCATTAAATTACGATGACTGTAAGGTAATTTTTGTGAGGAAACATGGCGTAGAGTATTACATGGATGAAGAAGAAGTATCCCAAATTTTAAAATTAAATAATGTAATTATACAACGTATAGCTATGTTGGAAAATTTAAATTTTTGTCAATATTATTATAATGTTTTGGATTTCTGTAAAACTATCACCTCTGAAAGTCCTTTACAAATTTTATATGCATTTTGTTCCATAACCCCAAACGATATGTTAAACAACGCTCTCAGAGAATATGTATACTTTTATAAACTTAAAGTTATCAATGATTTAAATAAATAGTTGTATATTATTGGTGTTTTCTTGAACATTGCATAGCCTTTTCGAATTTGGCTAAATACAATCCTGATGATCTTATTCATCGAATTTAAGGTTAGCCATATGTCAAAATAGCAAATAAAATAAACGAAATGCCGAAAACCCGGATATACGTTACAATAGATGACGCACACCAAAAAGGGTATTATTTTAACTATAAGAACCATCCTAGTACAACAATAAAAAATTTATGCGATATAACAATACCAAGCTTTATGTTTCTGGCAACTGCTCCGTCGTTTCCAAACTTCCGACTATATGTTGGACACCAAAATTTTCTATGGAAATTTGATTTAAATGATATGCGAATCCCCTCAAGTCCTGATGATCTTCATGATTATCTTCCTGCACAACTTAAGTCTTCATCTATATATCGCATATTTTTTCAAAATTCTGAGGGTTCCCTTTTGGTAATCGACAACACCACTAAAGGCTTTCTTACATCATCTTTCCCAGATTTACGCATAACAAGAAATAATATTAATTTTAAATTCAAAGAAATCAATGCAGTTTATCAAGACCATCATGGTAGAAATTTCGTTTTTTACGATACCTATAATTATATCGAATTTACCATGTTTCCTTTCCTATTAAAGACGCGTGGACGAATTGCTGATCAATTTCCAGGCCTACCACTGGGTATAACAAGTGCCTTCAAGTTCATTGATGGATATATATATTTCTTGAAAGGAGACACATATATTATAAATTCAGGGAATATACAAAGAAGCTGAAAAATTTAATTGGAACCGGTTCAGAATACCGTGTTCCAAAGAAGGATTAAAAGAACAGCTAAAGAATTTACTTAGCAAAATCATATCTTTTTATGAATAAATCAATATGTTTTCTGATTTAATTAAATTCTCATTTCTCCCAATCTTATGACATGAGTCATAGCACTTTGTGGATAAATAGCGTCATTCAGTTTGATCTATAGATCAAGAATCATATGTGTATATGTTAAAAGAATAAATATTATGATTAATTCACATAGATTTTTCTTTGTACTCTCCGCTACACACTCTGCATATGTCGATATTAATGCTAATGACCCTACGGCACTATACGTCACATGTGACGTTTTGACGTTTGTTATTTGACATGTGACGTTTGTCGTTCGATGTTACATGTGACGTTTAACGCTACATTTGACATGTAACGTTTAACATTCGACGTGTGACATAAATTAGACGGAAGACAAGTTTGAAATAAAATTATGAAAATTGACTTTATTTCTTCACCATAGTACACCTCAACAGATCAAAAAGTCCTTCAAATATGCTTCATGACAGAGCAGTGGTTCGCAACCTTTTTCAGTCAAAATCCTCAATAAATTTATGTTTCATTGTTTAATAAGTATTAAAAAGACAAAATCCGGTTGAGAACCACTGACCATACGTCTTATCATGTTCAAATACCTGTTGTGGTTAAAACTTCTTTGTAACTCAAGGTAGTGTGACAGATAAGCAATTTAATTCTAGAGTTTATTTTTAAAATATTATTGATAATAAGAAATAATTTTTGTTAATAAAATCTTTAGATGATTTAAAAAGGTTTCTATTGGGGGGATGGAATATCATTGTTCCAATTAAAGGGTACAACTGTGTTTTTAAACTCATTTGTAGAAGGTAGTGTTTTTAAAAAGTGTGACCGTCAATGGAATGCGCCTGTAACATCTGTTGGTATCCCTGAGAAAATATCTTTTATTTGATAATAGAGTTTTGGTTATAATTATCAATATTATAAAATACATTTTCCCATGATTGCTTTGTGTTTATTCGAGAATTTTTGGGTTCGAATAAATCCTTTTGCAAACTAGGAAAATCTGTTACATAATATTTACGGACATTGCAATCAAATTACCAAAAGATCATCAGCTGGTTGTATGGGAAGTTTTTCAATTTTCCATAATGTTCATTAATAAATGATAATTTTAAAATTGACCATAAACACTCCGGATAAGTTCTTAACGGGTTGAGGTCTTTGACGAAGTGTCTTTGTAGTGGTAGGTTTGACAGAATTATGTTTGGTTATTGGCCCATAAAGAGCCAGCCAATTTTGGAGCCTCGTTGAATTGATACATTATTGCTGTGTCACTGTGCACCTAGTCCAATTTAATACATAAGTAGACTAGTTCGATGAACTTGATCCATCCAAACTTTTCATCACCATCAAATATGAAGTTCAATTTGACGTGATAACGCGACATTTGACGTGACAACGTGACGTTTGTCGTGATAACGTGACGTTTGACGTAACAACGTGACATTTGACGTGATAGCGTGACAATTGACGTGACAACATGACATTTCTCGTGACAACGTGACGTTTGACGTGACAACGTAACGTTTGACGTGACAACGTGACGTTTGACGTGACAACGCGACATTTTGACGTGACATCCAACAGTAGTGATATGTAGCAGAAGCAGCTCCATTTGGTTGGAGTTTATTTGGTATATCGTATCCTGAAGAGGGTCTACTGAAGCATTTAAAAACAATGCTGTCCAGTATAGACCATAACAAAGTAGAGACTATCCCATTAAAAATATATAATTAATGTATAATAACCTTGGGCGGGCTTGTTTCCTCTACTTCACGCAACGCATTCCATTTCTACAGGGTGGTTATACTAAAAATGGGGATTCACCAGTGAGTGTTAAATAACTCAGAAAGACATCATCATCAACCATTTCTTTTATTTAACATATACTGTATTACCGAAGATTTATTAAAAATATATTTTAGAGTGATTAGTTTTTATTGGAAAAACACCTTGTATATACCCTAACAAGGATAGTGGAATTTTATATTTTATCACATAACGTTTCACATTTTTTCACTCTGATAATTGGCATGTGACGTTTTGACCTTTTTCGAAAGGCTGAATATAGAACCTTCTATATTTTCGCAAATTATTTTTATAAAGTTTTCACTTAATGTATCCATATCTAAAACAATCGTATATGTCACCTGTCTTTGTATGATACACACTATGTTTTGTCCCATACTTTTTGCTGCACCCTGTATGTGTTAAAAGAATGTTGGGTTTTTTTTTTCAACGATATGTCATAGCGGTAGTGAACGTGTCTTTCCAACGTCACTTGAGATAATTTTGCAACACTCTGTGTATGATAAAAGAGTAGGTATCATAAGAATTTGTGTTGCTATAATATATTCAGTTAAAGTTCAATAAAATTCTCGAATAGCACTTTGAGTCTTCACATGAATGTAGGAAAAAGAAATAAAAAATGAATTTTATAATATATATATTTATGATAAACAATAACTATAAAACTTACACATTTTAAAAGTCTAAATCACAAAATTTGATTGAACCGACAAAAGATTAATATATATTTATGATAAACAATAACTATAAAACTTACACATCTTAAAGAACTACCTGGAATTATTATATTATCAAACCGAGGCTTCATCCGGTTCTACTATTCGATACATTTTAATGTAACGTTCGTAGGAATTTCAGAAAAACAATTTAATTATTTGCAAAAGTTTATTTTAAAAATATTATTGATAAAAAGAAATTATTTTTGTTAATAAAGTCTTGAGATGATTTAAAAGGTCCCCATTAGGACATGGGATATCAAATATGTTCCAATTAAAGGGTCCGGCCGCAACAAGTTTTTTGGTAAACTCATTATATTTGTAGTATGTGGTGTTTTTGAAAAAGTACATGTGTCCGTCAATGTACTGGAATGCTCCCGTAACATCTGTGGGTAGTCCAGGGAAAATATCTTTTATTTGTCCTCTATTCTGGACAGTTTTGAAGCTCTTGTCAAATTCAATATAATTACTGTTATTATAAAATACATATATTTTCCCATGATTGCTTTGAAACATTGTGTTTATTTGAGAATTTTTAGGTATAATTAAATTATTTTCCTCAAGTATTTGTAGAGCGGGAAAATCTGCTACATAGTATTTACGGTCATTAACTGCTATTAAATTATTTGAAGAACTTTGAAAAATTTGAATTACGGGGCCCACTTCTTCAGGCAAATAATCATCGAGTATTTCTGGTTGCGAGGGAATAAGTTTCGAGTTCAAATCAATTTTCCATAGGGAATTTCCATTAATAATATATAAATGGTAATTTTCAAATTCACCCGCCATGGCAATGAACATATACTCCGGTGTTATATCGCATAAATTTTTATCCGGTTCATTTGGTTGATGTCTATGATCAAGTGTCGTTGTAGTCGGTGGTGGACGAGATGTGGGTTTGAAAGGATTATTTACATATGTATTGATTGGTCCATAAAGAGCTTCAAGGGCCATTTTATCATCCTCATCCAATTTAGGAGCAATGTTGAATTGATACCATGGATACATTATTGCCGACTCAATATCACTGTGAGCAATTCCTAGGATATGTCCAATTTCATGAATTAATACCATAAGTAGACTAGTCTGATCTTCTGAAGTTGATCCATCCAAACTTAAATCCCACTTCTCATCAGCATCAATATGAAGCTCTACACAACTGTTGCCTCTTGGGAAATAAGCATGTGCCAACACCTTTCCGGGACCATCAAATGTACTGGAGCACTCATCTCTACCTTGGCAATCTGCTCGAAAATAGTGCTTTCCCCGTACAGCTGTAATAGTTATATCGGGAGCATAAGGTAGTGTTTTGTGTATTAATTCAAATTTAAACTTTGAACTGTTACTCTACACTTCAAAAGCCTTTTTGGGTACTTCAAGATATTCTGGATTTGCCCGAGTTGCCTGAGGGAAATACCATTTCAAATCAAATTTTGACCATTTTGATTTAACTCTAAAAGAATGATCATCGTCGGAAGCTGCTTCACTTACATTACATCTTGGTCTATTTAGAAGTTGAATTGTTTTTTCATCTAATTCTCCCGTTGCAGGGATATTATATCTTTCTTGAAAACTCAACAAATACTCCCCAAGTTTAGTCAAATCATTTTCATTTGTGTACCCGAAACGTTGTAAATACTTCATAGCGTACTGTTGGTCGATAACACATAGTGCTGGGCAGAGCGCTGCCGCTAATATAATTATTAACATGATCTTCACCCTTCTGTTATCTTTAAAAAACTAATCCCCAAACACATTATCAACAACATATATATGTTTTTTCAAAAAAACCTCCCAAAGACTCAACACGTTGCCTTTGACGTAGCACGTTTTGACGTGACACATAACGTTTGACGTGACATGTGACGTTTGACATGTGACGGTTGACGTGTCATGTGACGTGAAATGTGACGTTTGACGTGACATGTGACGTTTGATGTGACATGTGACGTCTGACATGTGACGTTTGACGTGACATGTGAATTTAGACTTGGTACATGACGTTCAACGTTGTATGTGACGTTTGACATGGCAAGTGACGTAGTTGACGTGACCAGTAACGTTGACCAATTTGAAATTTTATTATATAAATATATTTATTGTATAAGTATTCCCCTCTACGTTTAGCAGTTTTCTACTTTTGGAGCTATTCTCATGCACCGTTTAGGGCTGGGATGGTTTTTAAAAGATGCAATACTTATGTACATAAGTGTCGTCTAGATGTACGCTGTACTCTGGGTTAGTTTTAAGATTCAAAGCGGAGAAATATTTTACGAGCTAGAGTGTAGAATCTCATATTGATCGGTTCGTTCCACAAATCAATAATATAAAGATTGTTTTCACGCAGGTGTTTTGGAGATATGGGTACATTGATCACGAAAAGACATTTGGTTAAATGAATTAGACCCGAATAGCGTTAGATACATATAATACAAATACACTGAAATTTTCGCACTCTAATCTTGAATTCCGCAGCATCGACGTTTCATGTGACGTTTGAGTTGACACCATTTTTCTTTGTACTCTTCGCTACACTCTGTATATTTATGCTGATACCACTACTAGACGTTAAGACCTTTCGAACGAGATGCTGAAATCAACCAACCATTCAAAGATACTTTCGATCCACCCTGTATATGATTCACGTATATATTAGCCGTTAATACCTTTCAGATGTCGTTTGCTAAAGTCGACCTACCATTCAAAGATATCGATCCACCCTGTATATGATTCACGTTTATATTAGA
>CAJUYI010005978.1:0-14573 GCA_910591695.1 Galerucella pusilla
GTCATAGATAACGTCTTATGATATTTTATTGGAACTTTAGTTCTTTACGCCAGATTATGTTTAAGCGACCAGGGGTCGCGACGCAAAAGATCTGACCGTTACGCGTTACGTTACGCTACGTTATGTTACGTTGCTTCGTTATGTGCCTTGCTTGCGTGCTTGTGCCTTTTTAGTCTCTCTCTCGTTTACGAAGCAGCGATTCATAATAATATGCTCCTGTCAGGATTCGAACCCGGGCCGCCCGCGTGCAATGCGAGCATTCTAACCACTGAACCACCGATGCTATATTGAAATTCTATGCAAAGCTGGTATTCGCAGTACTAGTGATCTACTTGAATTTGTTCGGATAAATTTCTACTATTATTTCCATAATTTTTTTTGCGCGATTAAGGGGTCTAGCTACTTTTCGAAATACAGGGTGTTGAAATTTTGAAAACTTGAATGTTTTAATTCGATAACTTCAAAATGGATGGATAAATTGATTTGACATTTGGCAGGTATTTTTTAAATAAGGGCATATTTTGAAAGAAATTGTAGTTTGTGCAACTAGTGTGAATATGATGGCCATATCGCACGAGGACGAAGATAGAGCACAACGCCGTAGGCGGAGTGCTCAATCGTTCAAGTGCGATATGGACAATCCACACGAGTCGAGCAGCATATTTTTTCTACGACCCACTTAGGAAAAAATCTAGAAAATAAAAATTTCTATAAACTGTAATATAACTTCAAATTAAAAATTTGACAATTCAATTTTATGTTTCCACTAATTTTGTGGTAAACGAATGTCCAATTTGTATAATAAATATATATAAATAAATAAATAAAGTTCCTACCGTGTGTCCCGCGACACGTTCTACCTTTTTTGTCTATGGTCTTGGCTCAAATAATAGTAACAGACCAGCTTGTAGGAGGCGCTAGTGAAGGTTCTAGTCGGTTATCGATTTGAACTACAAAGCTCCAAACCACACCACGATTTTCATTTATTTTTATGAGTTGATGAGGTTGAATTGTTGTTTATTGGCAATTTAATGAATTGTAAATACTATTTCAAAATTTTTCTTCCCTAGTTTTTTGTACAGAAATGGTTCGAAAATGTATAATATGTAAAAAAAAGTGGAATAAATTGATATATCGATCATTTCATAGGTAAACTTCTCAAAGGTTATGTAAAAAAAATGTTCACTGCATTCTTTTTAGGTTCCCAAAGGACTATGTAAGACGAGAATCGTGGATGGAACATTTGTATGTAACAGAAAGTGACCTGCTAAAGACGAAAGATGCATTTGTATGCTCGGATCATTTCGAGCTAGAAGATGTTTATACTAACTTTAGTGGTCAGCATTTATTAAAATTTAATGCTATGCCCAAAAAGTAAGAAAAATTATAGTCCAGAAATATTCGTCAAATGAGGTCAAGATTCTCGGAATGGGATAGTCTTGTATAAACCTTTTTTTTTTGTACTCTTAAACTTGTTTCATGTGTATTAATATTAACGTTTGGTTCTACTATTTGGAACCCGCGTTATTCGGTCTATATTTCAAAATTAGAAACAGTCCAGAGCAAGTTTATTTCATATTGTAAAAGAAAATTTTATCCTGATGTGGATAGGCAACGTATTCGTTCTAATTTAAAGATAATTTCACTAGAGCATGGTAGGCAAATTGCGGATGTACTGTTTATTCATAAAATCCTCAATAACAATAACACAATAACACTTCATATTCCCAGCCACTCAACTAGAAACAATTATACCTTTATCACACATCAGGCACTCACCAATTATTTTCTAAACTCTCCTGCTCACAGAATAACAAATACCTAAAATAAATTGTCCAGTATTGTGGAAATGGATATTTTTCACCACAGTGCAGATTTGATTAAAAAACTACTGAAAGACTATTTTTTGCAAATTTAATTTTGTTTTATTACCTACTCTTGTTCTCTCTTTTTTTCTCTTTTTTTGTATACTTGTATTTACTTTTATTTAATGTAGTTATATGATAATATTAATATTTTCTTTTTTACCTAATTTGTAAAATTATGTGTAACTATTAGTGGATACTTTTATGGGTTTGTCCTGTTTGTATCCCGAATAAATAAAATAAAACCTACATATCGTACCCCCAATGGAATAACGACATTACTGCGAAATTTGAAAGTATGAGAAAAGGCCATTTTAAAATTTGAAATTACGTTATATCGGCATTTTAACTAAATGAGGTCAATTCTCTCTGCGATTTGAACTTTGATTTGATTTTTCTACTCATTTATTGCACATATCTCGTTTCCAATGGATTTGATGCTATCTGTACTTATTCATCAACTTTTATTTGAACATTTCTTTTATATCTTGAACCATTTTTGAGGCAGAGGCACTCCACTGCGACTTGCAAGAGTCTGTTGTGGCTAACGCCTATTCATATTTGACCAAATTTTAATTACATTTCAGGTAGAAAATAATTAGGTACATCGTTATTGAAATCCATCACCTTATAGATTCTTTTAAAATGTTGAAAATTATACCTGAGACAATCAACTTCTACCTTTCAACCTTTCTATTTATATCCTGAAAGGACAGATGTTCAACTGCTCACTCAGGACTGGTTTCATCTTCAAGGAACCATTGATATTCTTTAGTTTTGAACCATTTATTTGTAACTAGGGACGTACAATTTTAAGAGTTATGGATAATTTGTGTTTTATATGTTCAAATTAAAACTGAGTGGAGCAGTTCATCAACACTTCAACTGTGTTTTTTATCAAGTTCAGACATGGTAAGGGTATGATTTAGATCCCAAGAATTGGGGTTGGATAATGCGTGATGAATTCCTGGAACCTGTTATGACAATAAATGCACCAGCTCTGGAGGAATTGTTATGCAACTGCAAGAATGGTTGCGGTTAGTTAATAAAGGAGGTAAAAAAATGGTTAAACAATAGTTGTATAGATTTTAATCGTGTACAATATTTATAATGAATAGAAATATCATAAAACTACTGAAACGAGATATTTCTAATAAATGTGTAAAAAATCGATTTTTGACCTTGGTATATCTGTACCTAGTTGCCTATGCCTACGCTAGGTACGTTTTGAGACAAGTTTTTGGGGTGTCGAAATAAAGGTTTATACAAATTTATAGCTGACTATTTCTCATTCCAAGGTAAAACCCCTAATATTCCTGGACTATTTAAAAAAAAATCAATAAAGATATCCCACATTCATCTTTTTTACATATCAGTATATGAATTTAATTATTTCAGGTTGGTAATTGTAGAAACAACAAGTCTAAATGCATATCAAAATGTATCACATACCACCATTGAAAAAGATAAAGATAGTTCTTCAATATTGACTGAGGCAACAGATACATATATTGAGGTATATATTCACTAATCCGGTTTTTATGTGTAAGGTAGTTCAATAGTATTTTCACCACAACTGGCAAGTCCATTTTTTTCCAATAGGTACTATATTTTAAATTTCCCTTACATTGTTCCAAACATAAATTACCATAAATCTTTTTACCTAGTTTAGGTGATATGTTGAGTATCAATGAAATGATGAATTGAGTGATTCTTGTATGTAAATTAATGTAAACAATGGTTTTATTTAGGAAGAAAAAAAATTCTTTTGGAATGTTGACATTAAACAAGAGCCATACGACCAATATCTTGAAAATATTTCAAGTACAATTGAACAACATGTAAATGCTAGTCCAAATTTTGATGAATGCAAAGCTTCAGTTAAAAAAGAGTTAAATAGTGATAATAACAATGAACATACTGAACAGCATCAAAAATATTCAACAATAAAAAAGAAGAAGCAACGGAAATTAAAGAGTAAGTGAAATTTATATATTTTTCATTTTTGTTCAATTTTAAGTATAATATTTGATGATGAACTAAATTATTGCAAAAAATATGACGAAAATGATCAAAGGGCGTCGTTTATCATAATTAGGACCAAACTTAAAAAAATGTCGGCACGCGACATAAACGCACCTTCGTGAATAATAGCCATCATTATGTGTAATCGCCCCTACTGCAAGTTTTTTAAAATTCCCAATTTTTCTTGTACTAAAATGTGAATATATAGTTTATTTACGATAAAAAGACGATGACGTTGCGAAACAAAATATTGTGATGTTGCCAAGATGTAGTTTTTTTTTCTTTACTTAACGAAAACTAGAAAGCATTTATGGGAGAATAATATTTAACCTAACCTAACATTAAAAACATTCAATCATTCACATTTAAATATGTAACAATAATATTATGCATATTGAATACAAATAGCGAATACTATTTACTTACGTCTCTTCAGCAGTAAGCGGGAAAAGCGGGCCCCCCATTTCGACATTCTCGTTCAAAATAGCAACAATAGCAACAAATATGTTACCAACTCTTGACAATCACTGTTCAGCTGCTTAGGCATTTCATTAACTACACACTGCAGATTTGCCTAAATAATTAGTTATGAAAATAACTGTTTCTTTAATCCTAAAGAAACAATGAATTTAAAAACACCAAAAAACTTAAATATTAGACGATGATCGAATGTCAAAAAACGTCAAAACAAACTGGGGAATTGTACCAGTTGATCTGACAACGTCTTGAAGTTTTGCCAACCCGTTAGCTGTAAATTACCCTGGCTGTTGAGAATAAATTGTATTTACGGTTGGTAAATTGATACTTATTCTGATAAGCAGGAAAGTTAATAAAAATGACATCATCGTCTTTTTATATTAAAAATCCTATACCTCTAACATGAAACAAACATTTAAATATTTGTCCCCAGCCTGCTGTATCTTTTCTGCTCCATGATATTGTTAGATTTCTTGTTCTCAGATGTATTTACAACGCATGTAAATATCAAGCAGCGACTGCCCGGCACGCGGGGAGGTAGATCTCCTCCCTCGCGCCCGCCTACGACGGCGCGCATGCGTGAGCGGTTGAATGATTATAAGAGCGACAAATTTGAATATTTTAAACAATATCTAAAAATCTGGAGATATCTGTTACTGCAACAGTTTCATTAAAATTTTTATTAATTTTCTGACAGACCTTGTTATGATATTTGTATTGGGATATAAATGAAGGTAATAAAGATTATTCAAATTAATAGTATATTATACAACAAGCATATAATGATGGCTATTATTCACGAAGCTGCGTTTATTTTGCGAACCGCAGGCGAGTGATATAATAATAATAATAATAGCCATTATATGCGAGTAGAATACTATACCTTGTCCACGACTATGAATTACCTGTTGAAGTATACATTTTTTTGCCAAACTAAAACACTATAGTTTATTACATTTATAATATTAAGCTATTACTTGTCATGCTATTGAACAAATTATACAGAGATCGGCAAAAGTCCGGGACCGGACAAATATCGCAGAAAATATAAATTTTTCAGAATATTTTTTTAAACCACAAATTTTACTGCAACTTAAACTATAATTTGAAAATATTTTGAAATATACAGGGTGTTCCAATAAAGTGTGGCGTATCAAAGTTATATATTTTCTTATGGAACACCCTATATTTTATAGCATTCTCTGATTGCTCCTGAAAAATGAAGTACTCCTTCATAATGGTTCCCTATACCTAAATACAGAGAGTTCCGAGTTATGCTGACTTTTTTAAAAATGTGAACATTTCAAAAAAAAATTAATAACTCATTGATATAACAAATTCTAGTAGATTTTCTCTTACATCTAAATAGTTGGATATTCGTGGAATGTATTCCACGATTGAGTACTAAATATCTCTTTACAGGGTGTTCAGAATTTTCAGTTTCATTATTAGATCATTCAATGTGCAGTATCAGGCTTATTTTAAATAGAACACCTTGTATTTGGATTCTACATCATATTCAAAAAAATGTCTTTTGAATGGTATGAGGGTGTCCTATACCTAGGTATTATACTTTTCGTGCAAATTACAATTTTCTTAAATTGTATGCTAAATCGATTTTAAAACATCAGCAATTCTCTCTTAAATTTCAAACTAATGATCTTGGTATAGTTTTTGCAAGAAACTAAATAGATCATGTTTTGAGCATTCAGAAAATATAGTTCTTTGCTATCCTATTCCGAGTGGTTTAAAATATATAGCGATTCTCACAGAAAAATCAGTATCCACTTGGACATTTTATGAAATAACAAAAAGTTTATCACTTTTAGTTGTTTGTTGTTAGTTCCGTTTTCATTCATGTTGTATTTTAATGTTCTAAATAATAATAATTGAACCAATTTTCAACATAACACTCGTATTGTGTGAAACTTTTTTGTTTTTTGTTATTTCATAAAATGTCTCAAGTGGATAGTGATTTTTCTGTGAGAGTGGCTATATCTTTTCAACCACTCGGTATAGGATAGCAGAACTCTATATTTTCTGGAGGCTTAAAACGTAGTCTATTTAGTTTCTTACAACAACTATGCCAAGATCATTAGTTTGAAATTTAGAGAGAATTGCAGATGTTTTAAAATCGATTTAGCATAGAATTTAAGAAAATTGAAGCGTTTATTACAAAAACAGCCTTTGTCAAAATTTCAGAATTGTGGGAAATTAATAAAAACCAAATATGTTACTAATGAAGCTGAACATTTCAAATCTGATTATATGGAAAAATCGGAAAAAAATTAGACATTAAGTAGGGCGGATTATGAAAATGAAGACTTGTTTGCACTATTACCGAGAAAAAAAAGTTTGACTGACATAGGTTTTTTTTTGCAAGAAAAAGATTGCAACATTTCAAAAAATTTATTAGAAACTATAAAACTGCACAGTATTACAAACGAGTTAACTTTCACATCCACTACTGTTATCTTCAGAATCAACCTCTTCAATATTCTGATTTAATTGCTGACTCCTATTTAGATCGAAGGATTCATAAAATGCTTTATTTTCACTTTTGCTTAGAGTAGGACATAAATCCAGCAAACTCTTCACCTTTAAAGGGTTTATAGCGATAGGTCCTGTGTATAAAGGTGTCAAGGTAAGCTCTTTTGTAAGCTTGGTTTTGCTTCTAATTAATGATCTGCTCCATGGCCCAGAGTATGATTCGCGTACTAAGACAATATCAGGATTTTCTTGCGAAATTTTGTACATTCTGAGAGTTTTCATTTTCAGTGGTGGTTTTGGTGTTTTTAAAAAATATGGCTCGATAGCTTTCTTTACATTAAAGAGGTTTGATTGATTAACATTGATGACTTTAAAAGGCGAAGGCTTTGACCGGCAGTTTGCGATAATGTTATCCCACTCCTGGGGTGTCTCAACCGTCACTTTTTCTTTCTTCTTGCTAATAATGGAAAAGTCTTGATCATTGGGCATAAAAGAGTGACCTCTTATTGGGAAGATATGAACGACACTTTTAAAAAGGTTTAGCACGTGGACGACGAAGTATAGGAAACGTACCATCGTTTAGTTCTTATTCTGGCCAGCGCACCCATCACTAAAAATGACCAACGTTTCTGTCGCAGTAATCTCCTTATGTCTTAAAAAGTGAAATAAGTGTGAGGTTACATCGTTTTGACCTTTTTTTCCCACGCTTTCATCATATACGTACATTGACGCAGAGTCATCAGCAAAGACATGGACCCCAAACAAAAAGTACAACAACTGGCGAGCATAAAAAACGGTATTCGTTCTAATGTGAGGTAATGGCAAATTTTGCATAAAATCGAAGCTTATAACAGTAGCCTGATTTGTGCGAGCCTCCTGTTTCCATTTTCGCTTCAAAGTATAAAAAGCCTCAGCTTTCCGCAGATGGAGTTCCTTTAGAGCCCTTTGCTTCTTTTCCTCTTGCTTATCTTTGCTGGCTTCAATTTTTTGGCGGAACATGTCACACATCGTACATGTATCGGTTCTTGGTAGACCAAATTTAATGTTAAATTTTGTGGTAAATATTGACCAATAAACCTTGTAAGAAACATTGATTCTATGTTTTTCTAGGAAAAGACGATACATGTCTTTTACGCTTAGAGTTTCAGGCAAATAAAACCTATGCGGATTCTTTCGTAACGAATAATGAGATTGCCTAGCAGGGAATGATTTAATGTGCTGCTGAATAAGAACATCTATTTCAGGAGGAGTTTTGTTTGGTCTGTTTTTATGATGGCCCCTTTTGTCTAAGGGAGATCCACTTGTTTCAGAAAGACAGCTTTGAATCCTTCGCAGCCTAGCCCTGGTAATCCCATGAAAACTAAGGAAAGCATCTCTGCATATGGTTACATCAACATATTTGGAAGCAAGTTCGGTTTTGGTGCGTACTGTGTATGAGAAGGACACAGAATGGTAAAATCTCGAATGTGATTCATCATCACTAGATTCACTATGGTTGTGAATTTTAGATTTTCTAGGCCTTCTTTGCTTCACAGGTGAAGTTTTTATTAAACCGGCTAAGTGACTGTCTTGGAGATTTTTTGTTGTAAGTTTATAAAACTCTTTCAATATCTGTTCCCTTTTATTACACTAAAGCACTTGAATCTTTTACATCTATAAAATACATATTCACAGCATTTCAGTTTAATAAATTTCAAGAATTCGCTTACTTGCAGTCTGGTCCCACTTTTTTCTCTTCGATAAATATACCCTTATGGTTAACATGTGCTTCTCCTTTCACTTTCTTATCCCTTATAGCTGTTTCTTTTTTGATTTTTTTTTGTTTCTTTACCGGTACAACCGGATCTTCAACATCACTCATGGCCACAATGAAATGAATCCACTGTTATGTCAGTAAATGAAACTTAACTAGTCACAATGATGTTTCTCGACAAACTAACCTAACAACGCCAAACGTATAATCGCAACTACCTACGACTATTTCTGGCAATAACAACCTATGTCATTGATGTAGGTTGTTTTTGCTGGAAACGCCGATGACATGGGCTATTTGTAGAACCATAGAATATAACTCTTAGCATTACATCGCATATAGGTGGTTTCTGTGGAATATTTTACTCTAGGCAAATGCACAGTGACTCCGCGCCACCTGCCAATAGAAAATTAATAACTTTACTTATTTTGACAAGGGCTGTTTTTGTAATAAACGCTTCAATTGTAAATTGCACGATAAGTATAATACCTAGGTATAGGACACCCTTATACCATTCGAAAGAGGAATTTTTTTTTTTTTTTATTTTTGCTTAACGTGCCTCGACAGCGCTGGTCATTGGCACAGAAAAAATAAATACAAATATTTACATAATTTTTACAAATATTTAAATTAGATTTTGCAGTATAGGTTGGTAGCTTTCAGGAACTGTAAGACTTTCTTGATTTCGGTAGGGCAGTGAAGCATTTCCTTGAGGTTGGGCCTAAGATCAAGTTGTTTGTATATAGCAGCAAATTGTTTGCAGTCCGTCAGTATGTGCTTAACGGTCACAATATCGTTACAGCTATGGCAAACGGGACGATTTCCTGAAGACATCAGATATCCGTGTGAGAGTTTGGTATGACTGATTCGGATTCTTCTGATTGTAGTAGATTGTAGTAGAAATATTAAAATAATGTTCTATTTAAAATAAGCCTAATACTGCACATTGAATGATCTACTATGAAACTGAAAATTCTGAACACCCTGTGAAAAGATATTTAGTATTCAATCGTGGAGTACATTCAACGAATGTCAAACTATTAGGATGTAAGAGATAATTTGCTAGAATTTGTTATACCAATGAGTTATCATTTTTTTTTTTTCGAAAGGTTCACATTTTAAAAAAAGTCAGTATAACTCGGAACCATTATAAAGGAGCCTTTTATTTTTCAGAGTGTTAATAGCTTCTAGTGAGATGGTGTAAAGCAAATGTGGTTATTCGTTTTTATTTTTAAGTTATTGTATTTTTTCGGAGAGTCTACAAATTATGTAAAATCGATTTATCCTGGAAACTGAACTAGATAGGTATAGGGAAATGTCAATGAGCTTACATTATTTTTAATAGTACAATTCAAAAATGTGTTGAAATACAGGGTGTTCCATTTAAAGGAACCTAACTTTGATACGGCACGCTTTTTGGAGCACCCTACCCTGTATATTCCAATATATTTTTAAATTATAGTCCTAAGTAATCTGCTCAATTCTACGTCTAATTTTTTCTGATTGTGTTTGCCGTTATGACGCCAGAGGATAGTTCGTTCATAGTGCCCCACCCTGTATAAAGTCTTCATAGCCTAATGGTTTAGGGCTCTGACTTTGAAAAGCGCCGGAATTTTAGGATTCAAGTTTCTCTTCCACGAAAATTTGTCTGTTTGACAAAAATATTAAAACAAACCGATTGATAAAATCACGAGTCCGTTAGGACGAGTGGTTTTATCTAAATTCGGTTTGTTTGAATGTTTTTGCCTAAAATAAACAAGTTTGAGTGATGAAAATAGGAAATTATGTGATATAATTTGAAGAGCGAGTTGTATTTGGGAAGATTATTTTTTCAACAATTTTGCTTTATTTTTTGAATGTACCTATTAAATGTTCAATATTTTCTTGGGTGATGGCACTGAATCGGTTTGTGTTCATTTTTCAATAAAGTTCGAAGAACTTTTAGTTGTCAATAATGACAAATTAAAAGTAAAATTTTGACGTACAAGATATTATCGATGATGAAGCAGTTTTATCACTAGTAATACCACTAGAGGTCAAATTTCCGGATTTAATTTGACCTCGTGTGGTATTCGGTAAGAAAATTCTACACCAAATGAATCACTAAATCAAGAACAGGCAACTTCCAATCAACCTGCCATAGTAGTATAATAATTTTATTGCGTTTTTAATATAAACATTAATCATAATGGTCCAAAGAATTTAGAAAACATCCAAGCTTGTAGTTGAAATGAATCAAAATTATCCTGTGAACAAATAAAAATTAGATTGTCAAAAAAAATATTTTGTAATATAAAGTCAAAAAAATTTCCAGTATAATTCGCTGTTGGGTACCCACCAGGAAAAAATTTCCACTAAAATTCATCCGTTGCGATGGTGATCTGTCAGAAATACACGTTCTGATTGTTAAAAATCACATGTGTGGAATTTTCAGTATGATTCCGAATGATTGGCTAGACTAATGTATTGCTATTGGTTAAGACCACCAAAATGTCAGATTTTGACAAGTAAAAAAAATAATCAATATAATTATGTGTCATGTGACCTTTTCATTATCCACACCCATTATCCACGGGTGAATAATGTACGTCATAATACTTAAAGAAGCACACGTAAAATTTTAAAATCATCAAATAGTCGTGGACAAACAAGTTTATTCAATTACAGCCATCTAATGAATTATTTTAACTTTGGCAAAGATAAATATTCAGAATTTCTTGAGGGTTTCAAAAGACAAAAAATATACAGGGAGATCCATTTTATATAGCAAAATTCATTTTTATCCTGGAAAAAGGAGATATGTGACAACAATGTGAATACCAACATAATATTGGTCACATAAAAATCGTGTCCAGCTCTTTGCGAGATAATTGAGGTGTTCCATACTTAAAACTCACCCTGTATAGGTACTTTTATTAATTATTGTAAATGTTATAAAATCACCTACAAGTTGTATACTACTTTGTTGTAGAACAACTTCTGTGATTATGCATGTTTATTAATTTTTTATATTTTTTATTATTGCATTTTCGTAAACAAATTCTTAAATAAACAATATTATTATTAGGTGACAAATAAAATTGTACATATATTTTGTTAATTTCTTACAGAATATATCAAGAAAACAAATTCTCTTGGTGGGATTATTGTATGTGAAGTTTGTGGAAACATGTTTACGAAACGAGTAGAATTTTTTTGGCACATTTTAACCAGTCACTGTTTTAAAGGAAGGAAAGTATACAAGACTAAATGCAAGCAAAAACAAATCAACAATACAAAAACTACAATTCGTTATAATACAATTCCTATTGATCGTAATACAGTTGTAAAAGAGGAAATTGAAATAGTCAAACTTGAATTAAAAGAAGACTCTCAGGAGATAAATCGGTTGAATAATGTTGAGGATTTTAAATCGTGCTCTAATGAAAATGGTATAAGTAATTATATAGACACTGAAAACTGTGATACAGATAAGAAGACTTCACCTTTTCCACATAACAGAAATTTGCATAAAAAAGAAAAGCTATTTACGTGTGATATTTGTTCAAAAACTTTTTCACGCAAAAGTAATTTAAATTTACATATGCGCCATCACACAGGGGAAAAACCATACAAATGTGTGGTTTGTTTAAAATCTTTTACCAATAGTGGAGATTTGAATAAACATGTACGTCGTCACACAGGAGAAAAACCATACAAATGTGTGGTTTGTTTAAAATCCTTTACCAATAGTGGAGATTTGAATAAACATGTACGTTGTCACACAGGAGAAAAACCATACAAATGTGAAGTTTGTTTGAAATCGTATAGAGTGAAGGATAGTTTGAATATACATATGCGCTGTCACACAGGGGAAAAACCATATGAATGTAAAGTTTGTTCGAAATCCTTTACAAAATGTGAACATTTGAAAATACATATGCGTTGTCACACAGGGGAAAAGCCATTCAAATGTGACATTTGCTTGAAATGTTTTTCGCAGAAATGTCATTTCAACGTTCATTTTCGCAGCCACAAAAAAGAAATGCCGCTCAAATGCAAAATATGCTCAAAGTCGTTTAGAGAAGAAGGATCCCTAAGTAGACACATGTGTTATCACACAGGGGAAAAACCATATAAATGTGATATTTGCTTGAAATGTTTTTCACAGAAAAGTCATCTCAATGTACATTTGCGCTGCCACAATGGAGAAACTCCGTTCAAATGTGAAGTTTGCTTCAAATCATTTCCAGTGAAGGAAACTCTAAATAGACATGTGCGTTGTCATACAGGGGAAAAACCATTCAAATGTGACATTTGCTTGAAATGTTTTTCACAGAAAGGTCATTTAAATGTACATTTGTTCAGCCACGAACTAGAAGCGCCGTTCAAATGCGAAGTTTGTTCGAAATCATTTAGAGTGAAGAGTAGATTAAATATACATATGCGCTGTCACACAGGGGAAAAACCATATGAATGTAAAGTTTGTTTCAAATCTTTTATGAATTGTACACATTTCAATAAACACATGCTTTGCCACACAGATGAAAACCCATTCAAATGTGAAATTTGCTTTAAAGTCTTTACCGAAAACAGTCAATTAGTTAGACACATGCGTTCCCACACAGGGGAAAAACCATACGAATGTAAAGTTTGTTTAAAATCTTTTACACAGTGTTCAAATTTGAAGAGACATATGCGTTGTCATAAGGACGAAAAATGTTGATAGAACTCAGCAATTTTTTTTAATGTTTGGTACGCCATAAACCAGAGATGTCTGCACCACAAGCAAATCTTGAATTGAACGCACTATATATCAAGATTTTCTTTATTTTAACGAATTGATAAAGAGCTTCCATTTAGAATTGCATATTAACGTGTTTGTGGGAGATCAAAGTTGATATCAATAGTTTTTAGAAAATGATCATTCAAAGGTTACACAAAAAAGTTCCCTTTCATAAAGAAGGGCACAGCTGTTTGTGATTAGAGGACTGGCTGGAGATGTTGACCCGAAGGAGATCTCGGAAGACCTGAACCACGCATATCAGATAACAACGAGAAAAGTGTATCGTATGAACAGTAAGGGAGATCTCTATCTCTAGTAATAACTGAACCAATGGTCAAACTATATTTTCTAAACAGTACCATAAGAGTTGTAGAAAACAAAAATATATTCTGGGAACTAAGAAAACAACTTGAGCCGATAATACATATAATATAATGTCACACATGCCATCAATGAAGACACGCGACTTCGAATTGGGACCGTTCCCCAAAGATGTCTGAAATATGCAGGATCACATATTCTCAATCTTTTCTATACACTTTTGTATATTATGTGCTTATTTCTGGCGAGGGTTTTGCTTCTGGATTTTGTATCCGTTTTTACAATATTTAAATTGGAAAGACCTTGCCAGCTAGCATTTCTGAATTGGCGTTTATTTTTCATCGAATCCGCTAGTGACTTTTTTACTTCACTTATAGGGGATGAGTTTATCCTACCTTTATTTTTTTTTCTTTTGGGTGGTTTTATTGAAGTTTTCCCTTGGTTTGAGGGTGTAGATAGAGTTGAAGTTGGCTTCTTGGAAGTGTTCTGGTGAAAGATTTATGATGTTTCCTATTTTTCTCCTAATATTTGAACATTGAACATGCAACAGAGGTAATAAAAATGTAACAAATTATACAAAAAATACATAAAAAACGACAAAGTAAGTTTTGATAATACTAATTTTTATTGCAATTAAGAAAAAGTGTACTTAGGACATTTTATGCTTTCAAGTGACTTCTTGATGTAGATGTTGCGCTTTTCCTTTTGTGCCTGTTTTAGTATTACTGACTCGATAATGAGTTGTTCTTTGCAGCCTTGGTGATCTCGTCTGCACCCTTTCTGTTCTTCCGACAAGATGTTGTTTTGGTCCATATATCTGTAAATAGGGTTAGTATATACAGTGCTTTTCAGATAAAAGTATCCACCTTTAATAACT
>CAJUYI010005979.1:0-14572 GCA_910591695.1 Galerucella pusilla
CTGGAAAAGTTAGTTCCTCAGGGTGTTAAGAAATTAGACTACAAATATATGGATTTTTTCACCCTGTATAAATAAGCTAGAGTTTGTTCAGCCATCCTTTGCCGTAACGTCATAATGGGTGACGTATTCTGCTGTTTTAAGTATGTCTTATATTACTTGGATGTTATTTTACACTTAACCTCAAAATTATAATCAATGACATATGTTAAGAATTGTTTTCAAAATATGACAACTGAACTGTCAAAAGTAACAGATAAAATGTATGTCGACTTTAGATAGGAAATACCTTAATGACGTCATAATTCCGTCTTATCCATTTCATGAATGAGAGAGCAAGCTGGACAATGTATGACGTAACGGCAAAGGATGGCTGAACAAACTCTATTAACATTTTTGAAAAACTTTTCTGGATTTTTTTTGATACCGAGGAATTTATCTACAATTTGGTTTAGAAACAATTTAAATCGATGGAAAGTTACGAGCTTCAGCAAAACTTTAGGTGGCCGAGTTTTTTTTGCCGATGAGTGTATATTGAAGTTTTCCTGAAGAAATCGTCGACAAATGACGTGTGACTGAAGTCGAAAGTAGAAGTTTATAGTGTTCACAGTCCCAGTACAGCATTCAACCAATAAATTCATTTCTCACATGAATTCGATTCAAAGCATGCGTCAAGCCCTTACCACAGTTCACCTACTGGCTCAGAACTTGCCCAACGACCACCAATTGTGTATTGCTTACCTGAGCTTGTGTTACATACACGAATGAACATTTTTACAATTTACCACCTTCTTTTTCGTGAACACGTTGTATGTACGTATATTGGGGAGACATTCACTGAGACCTGGAAGATCTATAATAGTGTGCCCCCTTATTTTTACTTAGTTCATAAGGAAAGTCTCAGAGACTAGTAGTCCTATTTCCCTGAGGAGTTTTGGGATATCTGCAGTCTTTAACTTGGGTAAAAAATGTCCCTCTTCTATTCAGTAATCTCTCCTAGGTGTTGGGGCCTACCTAGGATTCTGAATTGCTGTGCAATTCGCAAGTATATGGATGGTGGGTTCTTTTTTCCATGCCACAAAATCTAGATTCTCGTACCTTCATTATTTTGAGCTTTTTTAAGAGCCCATTCTGATGACAATGTATCAGGATCATACTATACGTAATGTCTTTTACTTTATACCATAGTTCGTTTTTTTCATAAATATTTACATATTGCTTGGCCTAATTTGCCTTCCTATTTTTCGCCAATATTGATATTCTTGTTTAAAAAAGTAAGGTGATCACATTGGCTTACATTTAATATTTATCTTCAGTTATCTGACAGCTCGAATACTATTGGAAGTTTTAGCAAATGATTGCACATGCGCATGTCCGATTGGTTTATTAATTTCTCAATTTTTGGTTGCATGAACAACTGAATATTTTTAGTTTAAATTTAATTTTAAATTATTTTAGTTGCTGTTCACTGAATCCAGCGTTTAGATCAGAGGTTACCATACTTTTTTTTCTCATAGACCACTTTAAACATTTTGCTGGATCTGGTGGACCCCCTGCAGCTATTACATTTACTAACTTACTTCCAAAAACCCGAAAAAAGTATATGTCTATGTAAATCTGTGTTGTGGCTATTTTTCAATCAACTATGAGTTAAAAGTTTTCGAAAAAAAGGTGAGAATTTATATTGCTTTGATTATGCTGTGAGTATTGTCATTTAAGCTAAGTTTCAAGGCCAGTCTAAGAAGCGTCTTTATCCAACAGTTGGATTCCTACTTTACTTTTTTGTATTCTAAGATTGACTCACAGTACAAGTACAACAGTACAAAATTTTGATTATATTGCGACTGTTTTTAAAATAATAATCATTATTAGTTTTGATGTTAACTTTTATCTCAGATTACCATTGTAATCTGAGATGAAAGTTATAATTTTAATGGGAGGGATGTACTTGGTGAATTGACAGCAAATTATCAATATTTGGTTTGAGTTTAGTTAAGTATAACCGTAAATCTCCTCGCTCTGTAATATTTAATCTGCTCCGTTTTTTTGTCAACAAGTTTGTTACGGCACTAAAACTGCGTTGGACAAGATATGACGAAAGAAACGCTATGAGAAATTTTTGCACAATTCCCCACAGTCCTGGATATTTTTCAGGTATTTGTGCCTGCAGCCAAAATGATTGATACCCTCTTTTGAATGCTACTTTGAGCTCCTTATTAGTGCTAAGCTGGAGTAGCTCTTCTTGCAGTACCACATTTTCCACTTCAGTTTCATCATATGGATTTATTATCCATGGTGGTATATCCATCGACAGAATGTCTTCAAATCTGATTTTAAAATCATCATACAGGGCAATCAAATGTTGAACATACGTCTGAATATCTTCGTCGATGCATTCTACCTGCGATAAATTTGGAAACTGGGAAAATTCACGTCGACCAATATTTTGCTTCATAAGTTTCAGTTTACCAAGAAAAGCTGAAATTTCACTCTTTGTTTTTATCAAATTGAGGCTGTCCCCTTGTAACTGTAGGTTGAGGTCATTGTTTGAACAAATCTGTCAAATACGCAATGTCTGCTTTGAAATTCATGAGGTTTTCTTTTAAAACAGGATCTTTAGTGTTCAGAAACTCTAAAACAGAGTCGAAAAGCAAATAGAATCTTGATAGACATGCACCTTTCGACAACCAGCGTACTTCGGTATGTAGCAGCAATCGTTGGAAGTCCTCATCATTGTCTTCCTATATTCATAGGAGAAGTCAAGCTTCTTATAATATTGTCTGCCTATATTATTGTCTCCCTATATTCATAGGAGAAGTCAAGTTGGGTCACCTAATACATTTTTATAGACCCCCGTTAACGAGTTGTGGACCCCCATTTTTTTTCCACGCAAGCGTAGACCCCTGTCGGGCTCCCGTAGACCCCCGGGGGTCCACCTGGACCACTTTGGGAATCAATGGTTTAGATGATTGAAAAATTTGTCACTATATGGCTTTTTGTTTACCATGTTTTGTCCCTCTTACTTTGAAACGCTATAAAAGATTATCGAAATGTATATATGTATGCTTTATGCTTCTTTTTAAGTTGCTACAACCCCGAGGACAAAGATATGCAAATCACCCGCAAAATATCCAGGAGAACAATGCTATGAATATTATGAGTGTATGAAAGTATTGTGGTGGCATCAAATGTTTACAAAGAACTGCAAGAATGAGGAGTCTTTTAATGTTACATTATTAACCTGTCAACCGGATAAAAATTGTACACATGGTAAATAAATGTTTTTTTTATTGTTTATCAATTTATCTGCAAATGCGGAGGAAATCATAAAAGTCTACAAACAGGATAAAGCCACGAGTAATTATAATAACCGGCCAAGTGCGAGTCGAACTTTATACTTTTTGTAAAGTAAAGACGGGATGATATTCTTGAATTAATAATTATTTTTTTCTTTTTAGCTCGATTACCTATAAAGCGTGTTTTTTAGATGTTTTTTTAACTATACCTAATTTCAATTGAACACCCTTGACGAGTGTGGAGAATTTCAAATTAATCTGAGCGTTCAAAGTGGATAAAATCGAGTTTAAAGGCTGCGCTATAAATGGAACACCCTATAATTTATTACTATATTGTGTGAAAAAAAATTTCAAATTAATTCGAGCGCTTAAAGTGGGTAAAATCGAGTTTAAAGGCTGCGTTATAAATGGAACACCCTATATTTTACTACTGAGTATATTTTATTGTCATCATTCCTTGACAAGTGTACAAAGTTTGAATTAAATCTGTTCGTTTCAAAAAATCGAAAAAATCGAGTCCAAAGCAGTCAGTTACAAACATACATACATACATACTTATAGGAGAAGCGTGTTAATATAGTATATTATTCAACAAGCATATAAGAATAGCCATTATATGCGAGTAGAATACTATATTTTGTCCACGACTATGAATTATCTGTTTAGGTATAATTTTTTTTGTCAAACTAAAACACTACAGTTTATTACATTTAAAGCTTGTTACTTCTTATGTTATTGAACAAATTATATATTCAATAAGTATTCAATTCACTGTTTGATTCACTTTCCATATTAAATTTTATAGTAATATCAATCAAACACCAGTATAGTTATTAAATATAACAACATCTTGATCATAATATCTCTGATCTTGATACTATCATTTATTATATCTTCATAGCGATAGCCTGATGGTTTGCGGCTCTGACTTGGTAAAGCGAGGAATTTTAGACATGGGTTCGATTCCGAATTGCAGTGATAATTTTTAAATGAATATAGTAACCAATCAAATTACCTAATTTCAAGTCATGTGTCAAATTTCATCCAATCACCGCTGTATTACAGCGATAATACCCTACATGTGGTGTTTTCAGTTTGGTGTTTATTTTTTATCAAAAATTAATTAAACGTCAAACTGACAACTGGATTAAAAATGTCGCGAAGATTTGGTATTGCACTTAACGATTCAATTAATTTACCAATTGTACTTTTCACAACTGTAGTTTTAAATAAAAATGAATTTTGATTAAAACTAATAAAGTTTGTATTGAAAAGTATTAAGCGTCAGATTGACAATCAATTTTTTGATATCTACAAAGTAAAAAATTATCTTATCGAATACTCCTCGGGTCTTGATAAATACTCAACATTTTGTCGCAGAGAATTCTTCAAGCGTGTTGCTCAAAGATAATATTATCAAGCAACACGCTTTCAGCATTCTCTATGACAAAATTATTTCGGTATTATCAAGACCCTAGGGGTATTATACTTTGGCAAGTTTATCTGAAACCGTGAAAGGAATGCAGTCGAAAACGTTCGACATTGCCACGTTTAACTATAAAAAAATAGAAGAACTGATTATGTAGTGATAATAATTATAAATGGGTCTTTTTATTATTAACAATATTAAAAATATGATTGAACGTTAATTTCATAATGTGCTTGTTTCCTTGGATTTATTCTATTAACATTATTTTCCAATTTATGAATATTAAAAGAGAACACTTTTCCAAATTTGTTATGGGATTCTTAAAGCTCTGGCAACGTTGTACGAAAACCATAATGACCACACCCTCCGATTACATAATTGGTGATTTTTATCGACCAGGTTACTTCTTATTGGCAAGCGCGTGCGTGAGATCTTCCCTCTCACTTCGTCAATTGAGTGATATTGATTTATCCAGTGGTGTTCGTATTGTCAGTTACCTTTGTAATTTCAGTTTTACTTGGTAAAATAGGTACCGTACGCCATTTGTACGTTTGACAGATATACGCCATGTTTTTCCTCGCCTCTTACCGACGCCCCGTAGCTACAGATAAACTTGCCAAACTATACTACAGAAAATTTTTATTGTGCGTTTCGTATGAATAATCTTCAATACGTGACATTTTCATAATCCACACCTATTATTCACTGGTGAATAATGTACGTCATTATACTTGATGAAGCACACGTAAAATATTAAAATGATGAAATACCTAGTCGTGGACAAACATTCTTATTGGAACTTTAGTTCTTTACGTCAGGTTATGTTTGAGCGACCAGAGATCGCGACGCAAAAGATCTGACCGTTACACGTTACGTTACGCTACGTTATGTTACGTTGCTTCGTTATGTGCCTTGCTTGCGTGCTTGTGCTCTCTCCTTAGTCTCTCTCTCGTTTACGAAGCAGCGATTCATATGCTCCGGCCGGGATTCGAACCCGGGCCGCCCGCGTGGAATGCGAGCATTCTACCACCGATGCTATATTAAAATTCTATGCAAAGCTGGTATTCGCAGTGCTGGTGATCTACTTGAATTTGTTCGGATACATTCTTACTATTATTTCCATAATTTTTTTTGCGCGATTAAGGGGTCTAGCACATTTACTTTTCTAAATACAGGGTGTTGAAATTTTGAAAACTTGAATGCTTTAATTCGATAACTTTAAAATGGATGGATAAATTGATTTGACATTTGGTTGTTTTTAAATGTAAAAGGGCATATTTTGAAAGAAATAGTAGTTTGTACAACTAGTGTGGATATGATGGCCATATCGCACGGGGACGAAGTTTGAGCACGACGGCGTAGGCGATATGGACAATCCACACGAGTCGAGCAGCATATTTTTTCTACGACCCACTTGAGAAAAAATCCAGAAAATAAAAATTTCTATAAACTGTAACATAACTTTAAATTAAAAATTTAACAATTCAATTTTATGTTTCCACTAATTTTGTGGTAAACGTACAGTTCTTGAATGTCCCATTTGTATAATGCTACGGTTTCCTTTTTTAAATATAGTAATACGATGCTGTTATAAGTAGATGTTGCCAGTCGGACTCCCTCATGAAGGCTACCGTACCATTATCTATAATAATCGCCTAAATATTTCAAACGTCTACCTGTTGTCGTTATTAATAACAAGCAGAATAATTATTTAAAAATAAAATTAACAATAAAAAAAAACTTCCTCACGGGGAATCGAACCCGGGTCTACTGCGTGAGAGTCTGGTATGCTTACTACTCGACCACCAAAGAATATGCAAATCGTTTATCTATAACGTCAGATGTATTACATAATTTTTGCTTAAAAGGAACTAAAGTCCCTACCGTGTGTCCCGCGACACGTTCTACCTTTTTTCTTTGTTTATATTCAGTTTCCGCAAATAATTATTTCCCGAACAGCCATTTTGTAAGTGGAAGAGAGGAAGCTATAGAAGAATAGGGAGACGATGTCTATGGAGGTGTTTCGCGGAGAAGTGTGCTGTTCTCTCTTATGCATAGTAGGTACTCACCATTTCTCCTATACAGTGTGGAACAGCCAAATGGAATAAATCCGATAAAGAATAAATGAGGGCTAGCTGAGAAAAACACTTGGGCACGTTGATTTGTATTTTTAATGTTCATTTAAGAAAAATATAATTCATGTGACAGTGGGCAATACCAACTTTCTTATTTTGAATGCAACCTTCTTATTTACCCTTATACCTTATTAATTTTTTGGATTCTTCATAAAACTGTAGACATAATTCATGTACAATAAATCTTAGACTGTTTCGGAAATGTAAGTGTTTTCAGATTTATTAAAAAAATTAACATTAAGCAAAAATTATTTTATTTCACAAGTTCGCTACATTACACCCAATACTTATTTCCCATTTAGCTCTTGATGTTGAGAAAGTAAGCAACAACCATTCCTGAGTTCGTTTTTACTGATACAGGGTGTTTCATTGGGAAAGTCCTAACTTTAACTGTAGATGGGGATCACTATGGTGCTTCCAAAAATCTATATTTAATGTTTCTTCTGCACTTTATAACCGAGATACAGGGTGTTTTATAAATTTATCATATTTCTTTCGAACCTCATAACATCCGGGTTACCCTGTATATTATTTTCAAATTTGGTACACGTAATAACCATCACCTAGAAACTCCATCAAAAGCATCTCCAAGAAGATAATGCAGGTCCCGCTTAACAAAAAATTTTAAAACTCGTCTTTTCTAAAAACAACACCCTGTATATGGATTTTTTAATTGCTTTTTATAATTGGAAAGAGTATAAAAAATCGAATCTACTATCTTCATTTCATTTTTCTGCAGACAACTTTACTACCAAAAACTTACCGTCAAAGTAATAATTTATGCACGTTTTGGGGGTTAACAATGGTATCGGAGAAGTTTTTCTTTATTTTTTAGCTTGAAATGAAATCTATTTAATGGATCTAGAGAAGCATCCTAGAAATTCAATTGAGTTTGTTTGTATACGAGTACAGACCAATAAAAAATGTGATTACAGGGCCGTACTTAGATATACTGATTCAATATGTTTCGAATATTTCGAACACCTTGTATAAGGATATGTATCTGGAAACTATGCACTTCTTCATTTAGAATAACTAGAGTAAAATACGAGAAATAAATTTATACTCCGAAAAACGGAGGGAGTTTTATTAATTTTATTAACAACATTGTCCAAACGAAGCAAGTCTAACCTATTGCAGTATAAATTTATTTCTCGTATTTTACTCTTGTTATTCTAAATGCAGAAGTGCATATTTTTCAGATACATATACTTATACAAGGTGTTCGAAATATTCGAAACATATTGAATCAGTATTTCTAAGTACGGCCCTGTAATTACATTTTTTAGTGGTCTGTACTCGTAAACATACAAACTCAATTGAATTTCTAGGATGCTTCTCTAGATCCATTAAATAGATTTCATTTCAAGCTAAAAAATAAAAAAAAACCTCTCCGATACCATTTTGTTAACCTCCAAAACGTGCATAAATATTATAACTCTGACGGTACATTTTTGGTAGTAGAATTGTGTGCGGAAAAATAAAAATGGAATAGTAGATTCGATTTATTATACTCTTTCCAATTATAAAGAGTAATTTAAAAAAATTCTATATACAGGGAGTTGTTTTCAAGAAAGACGAGTTTTGAAATTTTTTGTTAATAAGGACCTGCATTATCTTTTTGGAGATGCTTTTAATGGAGTTTCTAGGTAATGGTTATTGGGTGTACCAAATTTCAAAATAATCTACAAGGTAACTCGGAAGTAATGAGGTTCGAAAGAAATAGATAGGATAAATTTATAAAACACCCTGTATCTCGGTTATAAAGTGCAGCAGACACAAATAATATAGATTTTCGGAAGCATCAAAGTGATCCCCATCTTAATTAAAGTTAGGCCCTTTCCCAATGAAACACTCTGTATAACTGACGGCCCTCAATTTTTCTAAATGATATTTTTAAGCGAGTTAAATGTGATTTGAAAATAATATCAAAATTTAATTTGTATAAAAATTTATTAAAATATAAATATGCTCAAATATAAATATAACATTAATAAAATTATAATAGTTCAACAACAATATCGAATAACACGTTAAGACTAGATAGTATAAAAAATATGTTTGTTAAACTTAACGAAATCGTTGTCTAATATTATACCTACAACAATTTTAGCATCGAATACTTTTATATATTATCCAGCCATAGTGACCGAACAAAAGCTTTAAGCTGAATAATATTTATTGAAGATAGAAATAATGTGCAAAATAAAGTGACAGCTTAAATTATTAGGAATTAATGGCTCTTGATACATTTGTGTAGGTATCATTCCGCGAAATATTTTAAATAATAATACATAAATACTTAACTACAAACGACATAATTATAAAACAACATAAAACACTTATAAAAACAATTTTAACAAAATCTGCTCTCACATACCATTTTTGCAGTGTGATCTTCGATAATACTTTCTTCAGATATAATAATCGGATTTTCGTATTCGTGTTGTCCTGGTTGTAGAATTGGTTTCGAATCTTCTCGAACTGTTTTTCCGTAAAGGGGATTGTAAAATCTCATACTACAAATAATAAAATCGATATAAAAAAAGATCCATTCCCAAATTATGAAAAAAATCAGAACAAATAAAACTGATATGATAGGCCCAACTGACAAGTTGACACTAATGACAATCGTCCTGAGGATAGACAATCATGTTCTGCGCACCTCCCAAAACGCCGACATATTGTTAATCATATACTCAATGTTTTGTGTCACAACATAATCTACATAGCCAATTTGGTTAAATCAAATCCTACTCGTAATTAAATATAGGGCATGTCCACGAACTGACAGTTGACAATAGGTACCCCTGAGGGTGATTTGGTTGTTTTGTATAGGGCATGTCCGCGACAGTTGACAATACCCCTGAGGGAAAACAATAAAGACAATCAATAATTATCAAACAACAAACAATAATTAACCTATATTATATATATATATTATTAAATATGCAAGCTCAACAATTAAAATAACTTTAAATAACATTCAAGCAATACCAACTAAACTCAAACACGATCTATCATTATAATTCAGCATAACCTCACTATTAAGTACCACGTGTTCTGAACGCTTTGTTTATTGTTTTACCACAGGGCTGTTGTCAAAATAGTTTGTGACGTCACGTGGATATGTCCTATTGATTAAATGATTCTTTTTATTATAGACAATGATATATATAGCTTTTAAAAAACATAAGCAATTAAAATAACGTCGAGAAAAGCACTAAATCTAAATTAATAACTATTAAGAACCAAGTGTTGTGCAAAAAACGCTTGTTTATCATTGGTTGATCACCAGGTTCCCTATTATCAGACTGTCTTTGATATCGGCTATGTTCCGATATGTTACTGCAAGCACTGTAAGGTGTGACGTCAATTTCGTATACTGGGGAGCCGTTTCTTTATAGTAAGCTATACTGGTTTTACTATTCAAGACGAAACTCATTCCAGTATACTGATATCCACGTTTTGGCACTGTTTTGGTTCTGCACAACAAAAAATGTTCAACTGAACGAATTGTGCATAAGCTTTTTTTATTGTTCGCGTGCGGTGGCAGGCCCTGTTTTCTATTACACCATGTTGGGCAAATATTTATTTCGCTTGATTGTTAATGAAAATGAGCAAAATTAACGAATCTCAAGGAGGCATACGCTTAACTATCATCACGCTTTTTTGCAGGGGACTGACGGTCTATTACACTTACCTTTAATAGACTTGACAACTGATAACTGAAAATTGTATGCCAAGACCAAATAATTATAAAAAAAACAACGTTGAATAACAATTTTCTTTATATAAAGGTTATCTATGACTGGCAGTGTTAGCAATGTCAGAGCGAAAAAAAATGCCAAGCTGCATGCTTGCTCGAGTTGCAGCGTCAAATCGCACCGTGGAAAATGGACTTTACAGTTAGTTGGCAATAAAGCATGCGCATAAATTAACTTTTTGGTTTTTAGATGCTACTTTTAGCAAAAAAATTGCGTTTGTAGTGATTAAATTAGTGAAAATAAAATATGAAGTAGTTTTGCTTTAGCTTGCACATGATTTTGAAATCAAAATTGTATGAAAATATTATTGGGCAATAATAATTATCAAATATTCATATAAACTCACCTTACGTTCAATCCAGTATTATTTTTTCTCTTAATAACGTAATAAAATATTATTCCGATCAATAACAAAAACAGAGGAACCAATATCGCTGTAACAATGGCGGCCGAATGTTTTTTCGTAGTATTCGAATCCATCGGTGTCGAGTGCACTGTAAACTTGTGCTGGCTAGATGCGGATTCCTAAAAAAATTAATATATTAATTTGGGTTTACATACTGTTAAACAATCACAATAAAATTTTTAGTTGGTGTTACCCTTACAAAAAAGCGTTATCTTTGCAAATATAGTTACAAAAGTACCGTGTTTGAATAACTTACGTCTCCTTCCCCGCAAACATCGGTGGTATTACCAATCTTCCCATCATGACAGAGACATTTGTAGCTCTCTTTGAGTGGAACACATAAATATGGACATTTGTGTCCGTCGCACATATTTCGTGTTTTTGGTTGAAGTGAAGTTTGCGATATGATGAAATTTCCACTTGAAAAACTATTCAACTTTATTCTTTGTCTACAGGACCTATTAAAATCAAAAAATAGTAAATAAAATTAATAGGCAACCAAGTGAACACAAGAATAAATGTATCCCATTTATAAATTGTACTGTACGCCTGGTAGATGGGAATTTTTAAAAATAAATTGACCCTTTACAAAAACTTTGTCGTAAGCCGCTGGTTAATTCATTTTTTTTAATTTTGTCGTACTCCCATGATGGAAGGAAATTTTTAGAAACTTTTCAGTACGCCCATGATATATAAATAATAATAATAGGAATAAAAATTAAATAAACTAAACTCGGTTTAATGATAACTGATCTGTGAGGTTTCTTCTTCCATGCCACAGAATCTACAATCTTCTTCCTCCACTATCGTGAGCTTTTTCAGGCGCCCATTCGTCGACAATGTTCCGTTAGGAACCTTGTTAAAACTCTTAGTGCAGTTTTACTTTGACTTATGCATTCATTTTTGATCTCTACAGGATTTAGTTACCCAGAAGAATCTTTGATTGTCTTAGCAACCCTGTTAGATCTTTCCAATGCGATCTTTCCTTTCTTTCGGCATTACTTATTTTTTCCAATATTACGCAATATTTCGCAAAAGGGCTCCGGCTCCCAAAAGGGTGTTTCAGTCCCCTTCTTTGCTAGTTCATCAACTATTTCATTTCCTTCAATTTCAGTGTGTCCTGGAATCCACAGTATTGCTCTTGCCAAGTTCATTTCACACCATTTTGGAACTGATTACGCGAGATCTTACTTAGTGCTTTAATGGCTGCTTGATCATCGGACATTATGATCATCCTTTGCCTTCTATATCCTTTTTATCAATTAGGTGTTTGATACAACGCACCCTAAGAATTTTCTCATCCAAAAATAATTCAGCTCGCACATATTACAGCCGAGGCGCAGCACGTCACATCAGCACCGCGGCTGAAGAAGTTATCACATAAAAATTGGTACAGTAATGTATGCCATACACGCTACGGTTTACCGGAAGGGTCTACCTGTGCAGGTCAAGCGGGCGTCGGACGTGTCTCTGGTGTACACGGGCGGTCTTCAGTTTTTTTGCGATGGTAGGAAAAAGGGTAGAGTAAAAAGTTATTTAAAAGGGAAACTTTGGATTCTTCTCAAATTATTTATTTCTCGCTCAACTACTGCTCTGTTCGCTTCTAGCTCAATTTCTCTCAGTTTTTCTATGAGCAGTTTATAAGCAGCTTCTTTTTTGTCTTTATTGTCGCACTCTTTGCTTTTGATTTGCCAAAGACATGGATGAGTTCTATATATTTCGATAAAATCTTCAAGCACGTTTTAGTTGAATCTGGTGGTGCCATTTTTCCGTGTTGATTTTTTGATACACGTGACAATACGATGCAAATGACGCGACGAAGATGGCGGTGAACAAACTAACGCAACCTGCGCAGGCGACCGGAGTACATGATGCACACACACGGGTAGACCGTAGCGCGTATGGCCGGTATTAGATATTAGAATAGGTAAAAATGATACCTGATATCATATAACTTGCAGCTCGCTATATGCCCGTCTGTTTGGTAGTAGTACAGTTGGTTTTCATAAAATTGTAAGGACTTAGTTTGGTTGATGTTGGAGAACAATCGTTTCACGGATCCTCCTTTATAGCTCACAGAATTTATGGTTCCAGACTGATGATCTTTGAAATACAAGGTTTGTCTGTTGATGTCGAAAGTAATATCTTCAACATTACCTAAATAAATAGACATTTCATTAGATTATGGTAAAACTACATTCTTTTAAACTCACCTAATGTTGTTTTTACAATCTCCGTCTTATTCGATCCATCTAAATTAGTTTTATATATGACGTAGCTGGGCGAATCGAGTATCCACCAACTTCTCGATACATAAAATAGAACTTTATTCATAGAATCGACTGCTAGCGCAGAAACTTGCCCATGCCCATCTATATCTATCAACTTTGCGCATTTTTCCTCAAAACTACAAACACTAATAGACTTTTGGAGAGAATCGGCATTGTAGAAGTAAATATTTTGTGTTGACCAATCGATGGATATTTGTCGTGGAACACCTACGTTTCTGATGAAATGCATCATGTTTGTGCTTAGGTCAAGTTTATATATTGCTTGAGTCTCGGCGGAACTGAAGAAAACCGTTTTTGGTTCAACAAGAGCATCTAAACTGGAAATTTTAATCATAGACGTTGTTGATATTACAGACATGGCATTAGATTTTGAGACGAGTTCTCGAATTTGATAATCATAGACCACGAAGAACATCGACATTCGGGTGCCGTCCGCTTTACAGCTCTTCCTGTCGCTCCTGAAAAGCACCATGGTTAGTATAGGCAACCAAATATACTTTTAAATCGACCGGCATTTCGTATAGGCAACCAAACAACCAAAGTAGGCTGCGGATGTAATGACGTTAAGCTTATTTGCTAAATACATTTTGTGCACTGACAGTCTTACTGCTGGAAAGATGATGTAAATAACTCACCCCAAAAAAAATTTGTTGTAACAATCACAAGTGTATCCCTCATCTCTGTTATGACATAATTGACTGCAAATCGGTGGATCCCATTGACATTCGTTATCATCTTCACAGAACTTTCCATCTCCTTGCAATGTGTATCCAGATTTGCAAGTACATTGTGGTCCAGCAGGTGTTTTAATACAAATTTGATGACAAGGATTTTCGGTACCAGCACACGAAGTGGAACAAAGACCGTTTTCGTCAGATCCATCGTAGCAGTCATGTTTACCATCGCAAACAAGGGACATGCTTAAACATGCACCATTCTTGCACCTTATTAGAATAACAAAAAAAAATTAGTGGAAGGTGAAAAATTATTGGTGAAAAATCTGGTGTACACTCCGATTCACGTAAGAAGAATCCACTTGAAGTTGCAGTCGTATGCGCTAACTTGTCAAAATTAGCGCAATATTGGTTGCGTTCAGAAAACATAACTTACGACTCAACTCTTGAGTGAGCGCTCACTGAGCAACGAATGGTTGACGTATGTCTTCTGAACGCAACCATTGATTATAATTTTGGAGTTAAGTGTAAAATAACATTTAACTAATATAAGACATACGTGAAACAGCAGAATACG
>CAJUYI010005980.1:0-14572 GCA_910591695.1 Galerucella pusilla
TTTTGTTACCATGACAAAGTCTGGAAGAAATATACATGGAAAAAAAAATTAAGAAATTCTTTTCGAGTTTTTTCACGACTTTTTAATAAAAATAAGGTCGTTACACTAGTTCAGCTTTACCTGTTATAACTGGGATAGTCCCTTATTGTTATAAAAGCCCGCTTCGTCTAATGGCTTATATTGACATGTCGCTTTTAGGGGTTAATACGCGTTCTATCCTTTCTGGCAAGTTGAGTATGAAAATATTCGAATCCGAATTGCCAGCAAATAATTTGGGAATACAGAAAGTAGAAAAAAAGGATTCAAACAATTTTATTTCGTTGAAGTTTGATAAAGCTACTGTGTTAGCGAAACGCGTCACTTTATGTTTAAATACAATGTAGATTTAACAAATTAAAATTGTTTGATTTCATAACTTACTATGGATCTACATCAAGTAAAAGCCTCATCTATTCAAAAAGGATACAACGTGATGATGGAAGTCTTAAAGTCAAGTTTGTAAAGCTTAGGCATAATACTGAAGTAACAAAAATAGAACACGTAATACGACAAACGTATCTATCTGCAGTATCTACAAACATGTATTGGGAATAAGCTTGATACAGCAGCGCACACAGCTTCTTATATCAATTTAAGAACACCTAGCTTTGATCTGTAGGTCCTTGCTGCGCTCTTATAATCATAAAGGATACTGCTCAGGAATAATAGAAAAAGGTCCAATCTAGCAAAATTATATCCTTGCTCTGCACTACCTTCAAAAAACTAAACATAAAAAGTTGTGCACCTGCTTGATTTTATTTTGGTGGAAGATTTTTGAGACGCGCTACTGTGTTTGGGTCAATATCTACTTAGCACAAGCTCGCTGTTCTCAATGAGATTTTATGCATTATTTATATACTTTAATGGGATAAAATTGAAGCTCTTATGAAGCCACGAATATACGGATCTCGAACAAAAGGGATCTTACAAGAGAAACTAGTTAAATAAAAAATTATGTAGCGAAAGCCTAATTTTTTAATAAAGAGATTCCAGTCTACTAATTACGGTCCGGAGTAAAAATAGAGTGAATTGTTTATTCTGAATTACTGTCATATTTAACTTTGAAAGAGTAATCCCCCCAGCCACAAAGTTTTTACCTGTTAACTTTGCTAATAAACCATATGGGTACGCTGGGTAATTAACCTTTTCTTTTTTTCATGAAGATCTAGCTGTGTGAGAACAATAGTGGCAGTTACTTTAATTTTTGTCTGAGAATTGTGTTTGAGACTGCAAACGTTTTCTGTCTAATTTCCTTGTGGTGAATTGGATCTACCGAAGCACATTCTAGGAACGGTTTTTGCCTGTCTAACTTCTGCTTCTGTATTCTTACTGTTCATTTATTTGCATTTTTAATAAAATTTACTTTGGCAAGTTTATCTGAAGTTCTTCCCTCTCACTTCGTCAATTGACTGATATTGATTTATCCAGTGGCGTTGGTGTCAGTGACCTTTGTATTTTCAATTTTACTTGGTAAAATAGGTACCGTACGCCAATTGTACGTTTATGACAGATGTTTCGTCGCCTCTTACCGATTCCCCGTAGCTTCAGATAAACTTGCCAAACTATATACAGTGCTATTCAAAAGTCACATTCCCACCTCGTATCTTTTGAACGGCTACACTTACATTAATAAAATTTTGAGGGTGAAAATAAAGTGTAAATAGTAATAGTAAATAGTAATATATGACGTCACAGTGCCATTCTGGCATTTTAAATAGGACCTTATGGCGAGTGATATCTCGTTTGAAAGGCATTGATATTGGCTACATAGCCATATCTGGTTAGTTGTCAAAAAAATTGACGTTTTTAATTTAATAGTATTTTGTTGCTTTGCAAAGTTTTTCTAAATAGCTTGAATATTTAATTTTATTTTTGTTTAACGAGACGTTTAAGAGTTTACATAGGCAAGGTTTATACTACGGCACCAGATAGCATTGGCGTTTTGAAAGAAAGAATTATTGGAGAATGCAATGCAGTTTCAGCTGACACATTCGAACGAGTACGACAAGAGTTCACTAATAGGATGTATCATGTCAGGAAGTAGACGGAGCTCATTTCGAACACTTGCTATAAGAATCCATTGTTGATATTTGATTCATTAAATTAAAAAAAATAATTTCAATAATGTTGGTATTTATTTAATTATTTATCCGTCAAAATTAGTTCAACTCAAACAAAATTAATATGGCTATGTAGCCAATGTCAATGCCAAACGATATATTACTTGCCATAAGATCGTCCTATTTAAAATTATTGGCCAGAGTGGCACTGTGACGTCATATAATACTATTACGTCACCTGTTACCATTCGTAGAGAAGTTTACAACACTTTATTTTCACCCTCCAAATTTTATTAATGTAAGTGTAGCCGTTCAAAAGATACAAGTGGTGGGGGCTTTTGAATATCACTGTATATGCAACAGTTACTATAAAAATATCATGAATTAAGGGTATTAAATCGCAATGTTAGTTAAAAAAGAGCTCAAAATATTGGTAATATGATTTTTTTTATTTCGCATGGCTATTGAAATTGATGCTTTATCCGATTTGTAGGTTTTAAAAGTGAGCGAATGTTTGTAATGCATTGGAATTGCGTGTTTCTTCCAAAAGTTATGGTTTTTTCCAATAACCGGATGATTTCGATAAAAATGCGATTCAAACATCCATGTTTGTGTGCATGGATTGATATTAATCATGTGCGGTTTTATTTTTCGGTAGAAAAATTCAACTGTAATTTGTTAAAAAAGTAATTTTACGGCTTTTGAAAAAAATCTAATCGTTTATAGCGAAAGATTGGTAAAAATACGGTAGTGAGAAAAGTTTTTCAGTGATATATAGGTAAATAGTTGGACAAAAATTACGAAACTTACGAGATTATGTGACATCGTAAATTCGGAGGTTTAAGGAAGTTTTATATTGAGCTCTCTCCAAATATTTCTTGGTCATTTATCAATCGTTCTTTATTTTTTCTCAGAGCAAAATAAAGCTTACCTAACGAGAGCTATAGTTTTAACAGCTAATTCATCCTAGATAATAATGGATGCTAAGAATCTAATGCAAAACAAAATGTGTTCTTTTTTAGGTTAATATTTCTATAATCCATAATTTATTCTGTACAAACTATTTCATTTACGATATAGCATAATTTTAATACGTTATGACACTTCCCCAAAATCAATTATTCAGTTAATATTCAGTGTCAGAAGTGGAGTTATCTGTACAAATTGAATTAGGCTCAAATAATTGAAGTATCAGACCGAAAAATCATTAATTATTTTATGCTAATATGATAAATTGTGTATCGTTATGATTTCTAACGAAGTGGTAATGCTAGTTTGATGAATTGACAAAAAAATCCAACCTCCCAAACCATAAAATATTCTATTTGAAATATCTTTGATAAATTCGGAATCAAATAACATAAATATTTGCCGTGTTGACAGTTTTGATAAAGATGCTGTAGGGCTTTTTTTATTTTGAGCAAAAATATTTAAATGCGTATTCTGGAGGAGGGTTGTATGGGATTTTTTTGTAACGGCGTCGGCTTATATGAAGCGAGATAAAGAAAGTGAAAGAAAAAGGCTGACTGATTTATTACCAATCTCAACATTACTTGTTATTAGAAAGGCGTATCTTATTTTCTGTTCACTAGATTTGATTTTTTCTCTCCTGAATATAGCGCTCGGTGATTTCAAGATTTTTTCTTGTTCAAATGAAAAAAACTGGCTCCATAAGAGATGAATCTGTTGATTTTAATTATTTTTACAGCTGAATTACAACTTTTTCATATGTTTTCACGACAATGGTTGAAAGTCTTTGCTGTCATTGAATCAAAATTTTTGACAGAAATAGTAAGTCATCCCAAAAATCATCTCCTTCCACTACAAACCGTATTCCACTCATCCACTCAGATAAATTGATAAGTTTCCACTATAGTTGTTACTATGAAACATTGAAATATTTGCCATTAATGAACCTCATCGCCACAACTACACATGATAAATGGAATCAAATTCCCTCTATTATTTAGTTATATTTTGGTATTAGTTACAAATTAAATTGATGATGTTTATTATTGCGAAATCTGAGTCTATCCGCAAATTCATTAGTTTTCTATTATAGTTATTATACAGTTACCTCTCTGACAGAAACTATGAATATTAAAGTAATAACATTAAAATTATGCGGTTAATTTGAATCTAGCGGAAAGTATAGTTAACAATAATATTATGTTGAAAGTCAAACAATGATGAACCATCCTATTATAATATAATTTTATCAGTTGTTTGATCAGGTTTGACTCTTGACACAAATTTGAATAAACCAGTGAAATATGGTGTTCACTTGTCAAAGTGGACGCTGTTAAGTGGTTAATGAAATGATAAAAGATTAAGATAAAAAAGAGTACACGCATATTTCATATTTTGCTTGGATATTAATTTATAATAGTAAATATGATATCAAAAATTACTAATAATATTAAATAAATTAGTTTTCATTGGAAATTAGTCCCAAATTAAAAAAAAATTCAAATTTCAATGCACTTTTCGACCACAACCATATCTCTTGTGTTTACCTAAGTCAATATGGCCGGTATTGCATTAGGTTATGTGTAGTTGTGTGTTGATATTGTATTTTAATCAACTATTAATTATATGGTTTTAAATGAAACTAACTGTTTCTAAATGACTCCACAATATATTTGTAAAAATGTGTAAATTGCAAGTAAATTGACAATTGTTTCGATATAAATTGTGGGATGAATTGTAATCCCTAGGGTTGAGCCACAATAGACCTAACGAAGGTCGCAGTGGAGGTGGCGAGAGGGCCCCACTTCAACATCAATATTTGAAGTCTTTTATTATTAGTACTTACAGTATCTTGCTGATTTGCCAAATAAAGTTTTCTTTATAAAGTATTTCTCAAGCAAGAAATAGACAGATTAACACACAGCTGTAACCCTGACGGTTAAAATAGCCTCATTTACATAACAAAAGTTTTTTTCCAGAAATCGTATATCTAAGCTTTTTTCTTTCCCTCTTTTTTTTGTCGGTCTACTACACCCTCCAAGTTTAAATTCCACAAGCATTTTGTAAGTGTACATATTGAGAAATGGGTCCTTTTCGACATTTGTATAGTCGTCACGTACAGGTAATCATTTTCTGTATCATATTCACTCACTTTGCGATGCTCATGGTTCGAAAGCACGTAATGCTGATTTAAATTCTTCGATATATGCCTTTTACCGGGCTGTGAGTTGATATTACTTTCTTTAATAATAGGTATTGTTTCGTTTTTTATTTTATAGAAGTTTTTAGAGCAGTTTAAAATGTCAATATTATTAGGTACTGTACAATTGTTACTAATAATCATCAAGTCATTCAATTCTTGTGAATAATGACTGATGTCTAGGCATTTTGATTCATTTTTTTAGTTGGATCAGTCCTCTACTTTTTTTCTGTTATATTCTATTGTCAGTCCAGGCTAGTATTGTTAACTTTTTCACTACATCCCATTTGGTCAGTGGCAGAAATAAGTAGGGTGAGGGGAGCTAAACCTCCCCAAAAGCCTTTGCAAAAACATGCCACCGCGGACCAGCCTACCCAAGCTAAGGTGTAAGGAATCGTGCTGACAGCTGAATGGCCGCAGGATGATATGCGGTCACGAACGATCCCCTTGGGGAACCGGGCGGAACCCAATTGTAATTAGCCTTCCTCTGGTAATGGTGACCAACCTAATGCGGTTAAAGTGGAATGTCCAGATGGAAGAGGCAAATATACGGCGTTGGTACTCGCATCGGTGTACTTACCTTCGGATGCAGCCACCCTACCACCGACTAAATAGATGGAGGTACTAGTGGATCACTGCCTCAACCAGAGAGTGGTGCTGATATTGGGTTGCGACTCAAACTCACACCACTTGAGCTAGGGCAGCAAGGATATCAACGCCCGAGGTAAGTCTCTTTATGAATATATAATTAAGAAAGATCTAACAATCTTATACAGAGGCACGGAGCCGACATTTATTAACGCCCGTAGCCAAACATTAATAGATATTATGCTGGCGACAGCCAAAATATCAAACAAAATTCAGGACTGGCAAGTGTCAGATCATATTTCTATGTCAGACCACCGCTGGCTGACCTATACGGCAAGCCAGGATCTCAGGACTACTGTAAAATCCCGTGACCCGAAGAGGACGGATGTAGCTCTCTACAATCGACTCTTAATAGGTGCTCTGCGAGAAACAGAGGTCCTGACTCCCAGCAATAATGAGGAACTGGAAAGGTACACAGTATCTATCCAAAACAAAATAGACATTGCCCATAAGGAATCCTGTCCGATGAGGATGGTTCAGACAGGTGGCACGACCAATACCTGGTGGTGCCCCGAACTGGAACACCTCAGAAAGACAGCGAGAACGACCTTTAACAAGGCAAAACGAACAAAACTCAAAGAGGACTGGGGAAAATATAAAGCCAACCTCAAAGAGTTCAAAAAAGTCTGCAGACAAAAGCATAGAGAAGCCTGGAGAGCCTATTGTGAGGCAGTGGAAGACTTCCCACAAATTTCTAGGCTACAGAAGGCACTCTCAAACGACCACCATAAGAGTATCGGCATCCTGACTAGGGAAAATGGCGACAAGGCCGCCAACCTTCAAGAGAGCGCTGAGATTCTTATGGAAACTCACTTCCCAGGTTCTGTCTTTCCTGGAACGTCAAACTGGACGAAAGTATCAACAACACCCTCACAATATGAGAGCCTCTTTAGCTCTGAGATATATTCCCAGTAAGTGGAGAGAAGTACGAGTGGTATATATACCCAAACCAGGTAGGATGGACTACACCTTACCAAAAGCATTCCGACCAATCACATCACATCGTTCTTTTTAAAAACAATGGAGAGGTTATGCGAGCGGTATATAAGAGATGAAGTGCTAGTTCACAACCCACTTCATCCAAATCAGCATGCATATACTCCGGGAAGGTCCACTGACTCGGCCCTTCACCAAGTGGTTGGCAGAATCGAAAGATCATTGGACAACAAAGAATCCACCCTGGGTATATTCATAGTTATCGAGGGAGCGTTTGATAAAACAACCTTTCCAACAATTACCCAACAACTCAACTCCAGGAATGTACCTCTGGTAGTAGGAGAATGGATAGTCAAGATGCTCTCTAGTAGAGCAATAAGTATAAATGTAGAAGACATCACAGTAAGAGGACTGGTCATGAGGGGATGTCCACAAGGAGGAGTCTTATCACCCCTTCTGTGGAACATAGTCCTAGACACCCTGATTAATCACCTCAACAACAATGGATTCTACACAATTGCTTACGTAGATGACATAGTTATCTTGCAGACTGGCAAATTTGTGAACACACTGTGCGATAGAGCGCAGGATGGGCTTAAATTAATTGAAAAATGGTGTAAGGAACACTCACTGTCGATCAATCCCAGAAAGACTGAGATGGTCCTTTTCACCAGGAAAAGAAGTTTATCGGGTTTGAAACCTCCCGAAATCTTCAAAAGCAAACTAAACTTTTCGGAAGAGGTGAAATACCTTGGTATTACCCTCGACAGGAAACTAACATGAAACTCTCATCTACACAGCAGAGCAAAAAGAGCATATGTGGCATATGAGCAGTGTCGGAGGACAGTGGGACGCACATGGGGTCTGTCGCCCCGTGTAGTCACCTGGATCTACACTGCAATAATAAGACCCATGTTAACGTATGGAGCAATTGCATGGGGACCAAAGATTCTACAAGCAACGGCCATCCAAAAATTATATCAAATACAGCGAATGGCTTGTTTGAACATCACAGGAGCCATGAGAACAATTACTGGTCTAATTACTGGTCTGACCCCTCTGAACCTACACGTCAAGGAGGTTGCGTTAATGGCCATGGTACGATTGCGCACGGCTGGTGTAAACCCCGAAGTAGGAATGGGCCAATTGAGGTTGGCCCTTGGGAGGGAAGCGCTCACTGCGCTACCTCTGCTGCAGGCAGCCAACGATGCAATTGAACGCAGGTTTTTGTTTAACAAACCCTACAAAATTCAAATAAAACAGAACACAGAGCCAGATGATTCAAAAATGAAAGAAGGCTCAGGCTGTGGAGTTTACTCGAGAGCACTAAGCCTCAAGATTAAGTGGGGAATGGGAAACAATACCAGCGTGGTTCAAACAGAACTGGCTGGTATCTCAATTGCCACAAAAGAACTAACCAGAAGAGGAATTTCTGGCAAAACCATAACAATCTGCACTGATAGTAGACAAGCCCTATTAGCCTTGAACAGACAACGTGTTATATCGAGGCTAGTACTAGAGTGCCACCAAGATTTAGCTGACGTCTCGGCAGATAACAACATTATCCTGAGGTGGGTTGAAGGGCACGACAGGAGTAAAGGAAATCGCATTGCTGATTCTTAAGCCAGGGAAGCCGCTGGACTAAAAATTCTAGGACCCAGTGACACCTACGGCCTAACGACTTCGACAATTGCGGAACTAGCCAAACGTTACACCCATGCTCAATCCCTTAAGAGATGGGATGGAATCAAAGGATGCAGTTTTGCCAGGATCACCCTGGGCGACTCTCGGAAGCTGGCGCCGAAGAAATATTTGGCGATGACCAGGAAAAACCTACGTTTAACAGTAGGATTTCTGACTGGTCACTGTCAACTAAGAAAACACCTCCATACTATGAGGCTAGTGGATACACCTCTAAGCAGGATGTGTGAACAGGAAGATGAAACTGTCAGGCATGTCTTATGCGAGTGTCCGGAGTTATCGTCAATAAGAGAGTGTGTGTTTGGTGAGTCTTGGCCTACACCTGTCCACTTTCCTGAGAAGGACAGGATGGACAATGACCTAGGAGGACAACTCCTCGGGATGTACAATGGGTCGTCACATGTGGCCTAAGTGCTGTGAGCCTACACACTCACCCTCCCTACTCTACAGATACAGATACAGACACTACATCCCATTATTACTTTCAACTAATTATTTACATCATCTATCAAGTCATATCTTTTCGATCACTTCTGACAGTTTTCATCTCTTTATCCTGCCCATTAATCCCTCGGTGCCTTTATCTATCCTATTATATGCTCTCCTTCAAGCACCTGCTCTATTTTGACTATTTTTTTGGTCCAATATGTTACAAGGAAGAGTAGTGAGAAGGATTTTGATTTCGAAAAACAATTTTCAATTATTAATCTGAATATAGAAAGTAGATCGTAAAAACATAGCATCAGTTTATTTTTTGTGGACTCCAAAAAATATAATTATCAAACAAACTTCCATTATATTTTCTGTCAACTTTTACGGCGTTATCTACATTATTAGGGATATCATTGTCGAAACTTTCTACATTAATTTCAGTTTAGCGAATAGTATTTTTAGTTTTTGAATTTCCCATGTTCCCGTTAAAGCTATTGTGTTTGAAAAAACAACAACTCTGCTTTGTAATCTCTTGTTGTTTTCTTTATTAATGGAGAATAAAAAATCGTGAGATCCAGAAGCAAAAACTGAAATCACTATTATTAATACTTTAATGTTTATTTAAAAGCATTTTTTAACTTCCCAATTTTTTCTAGTACTCATTAGAAATTTAACTGACATGAAATTTAGTGGAAGTTCTTAATAATGCGTGAAGTTCAAAATTCTACACGTTGCTTTATACACGATCGTGTTTGATTAAAGAAGTTGATGTAACGACACAAACAGACTTTGAAACGTTTGCCAATTAGAGTCAACTCGGTTTGTTCACAACGCGGAAATTATTTTTATAAAAAGTTTTCACTTCAACTTGAAAACATGATTGAAAAATTTCATAATTATACTCTAATTATCTAAGAAAATATTGTGGAAGAGGAGGAATAAAATGATAATAATGTTGTAGTTGTTTATATAAAATATTTGGAAAATCTTGTCCAAGAATATATGTTTCATTTTTAATAGACCTGGCGTTGTAGTATACTAAACGTAATAGTCTAAGATCCGGCTGCAGGATTAGTGCACTCATCTGTTTTTCGCTGAAAACCAAATTTTTATGTATATTTATAATTAGAAGAAAATATATTTACCAGGTTGCCTATCAAAATTTGGCCGCCAGTATTTTTAATTGAATTATTTTTAATTTATTTTTGGGAACAACTTTCGTTCACTTGTTTTTTGAATAAAATTACGTCTACATCACGGTAATTTATATGAAGATTTCAAAAAATCACGGTTGCCGTTACGCAATTGGCCGCACCTCATCGCAGCCATGTGTAAACTGGTATGATTTCGATACACTTATACGTTCATAACGTTTATTTATTAATCATATACCAAATTAAAGTTAATTTTTCTATTCATTATCATATATGGTTGCCCAATTAAATCCGCCCGCAAATGAGGGTTGCTGGTGGTTAAAAATGATAAATATTTAAGGTAGAGTGAAAGAAAGTTAGAGCGTAACATCATTTATCAGACGAAGGTAGCGATTGTCGACTGTACGACGCTTATGCTTCTTTGACGAATCCTATTGACATCTTCAATGAAACCAAAATCGATGCAGTTCAAGAGTTTACGTGCCTTATGTATGGACTCCCGAAGTGTCAAAGTGTAAATTCCGCAAGTTTTTTATTTAACAAAATGTTCGCTTCAAAACAAAATACTTAATGAGAAATTTAGGAAAAGAATTAGAGGTTTGGACTCAACGCACATTCCACCGTGGTGGAAATGTTTTAAACAAAAATTGTTACGGACAATCTTTGTTAATTCGATGTGGTTATATGCCACTGAACCGAACTGTATCAAGTTGCGCCTGGAAAATAATGGCTGGTTGCTATTAGATGGTTTTCTAAAACCAACATGGTTCCTGGGAGACTCAAATCCAACGCAAGTTAAGAGTGTGCTATGTGATACCGTTGATTGATAAGTTTCATCAATCAACGGTTATACCTTGAACAAATCTTCCGATAGTAACGACGATTCTGATCTGTAGCGATGATAGTGTATCTAAGACCTCCGACGATTCAGATTTTTAAATAAGAGTTACAGAAATATAAGATCCATTTTCAAATTTTTTATTTTAACATGTAACAGACGATTAAGTACTTGAACAAAATCTGATAAAATTTTTTAACAGTACTTTTAAAATAAAATATTCTGTTACCTAAGTCACCTTGGTTTTATTTTTAAATTTTTTGAATCAATATTAAATATATTAAATTAATAATAATTTTTTTTTCCAATTTTTAAATTTGTGATTTTGAAAAGGAAGACATATTTTTGGAGTATTTATTAAGTCATCTCTATTACTCCCTGGTGGTTGAGAACACATTCGACGCATGCTAGATGGCTTAAATAAAGTTACGCGCTAACTCTCTTTCACTCTACCGTAAATATTTATCATTTTTAACAATCAGCAACCCTTATGTGCGGGCTGATTTAATTTGGCAACCATATATAATAATAAATAGGAAAAAATTAGCTTTAATTTGGTATATGATCAATAAATAAACGTTATGAACGTATAAGTGTATCGAAATCATACCTGTTTACACCTGGCTGCGAAGAGGTGCGGCCAGGTGCGCAACGGCAACCGTGATTTTTTGAAATCTTCATATAAATTACCGTGATGTAGACGTAATTTTATCCAAAAAACAAGTGAACGAAAGTTTTTCCCAAAAATAAATTAAAAATAATTCAATTAAAAATACTGGCGGCCAAATTTTGATAGGCAACCTGGTAAATATATATTCTTCTAATTATAATTAAACATAAAAATTTGGTTTCGAGCAAAAAACAGATGAGTGCACTAATCCTGCAGCCGGATCTCGTACTATAACCCAGTTCGTGTGGGAAAACAAATAAATAAAAATAACCTCAAACATCAAGTGCATATGCTTGCAAAGGTCTTTATAAATATATTTCAAGTACGTGTCTTGGAAACAAGAGATTTATTTCCACCACTCCCACCATATTGAATATATTTTACAGATGTATCAAAATAACTTTCAATAATATTCATTTTTAGTTCCTGTGTATTGCTTTTTGTTAATTATCGATTATTTATTCGGTAAATTTGGCTTATTAGGATGTTACTTGGCCAGAAATATACCAATTAATGGATAGTGTTTGGAATTGTAATCCCTCGTTGGTTACGGGATGCATGGACATGTAGCGCCGGCGGCTAGCCACTAGTTACAATGGCCTCATTTGTGTATAGGTATAGCTATTCCAAGTAAACATTTTTTTGGCAAAGCTGCATATAGCCTATACCGATAAATTATTTTTGATTTATGCATAGCGAATGCAGTCTCAAACAGGAATAGACAAAGACATGTCTCCGGAAAAGGGTATTTTTCCAGGAAGATTACTTGCCAGAATTTCACTTGCATCAATTACATGATTTCTTAAGGTGTAATGCTTATTGTCCTCACAATTCTTGTTCTTGAAAAGCTTTCTTGTCTTTTTGGAATGAAATGTATTTTTCAATAATTTTTTGCCTTTGAAAAATGTTGTAATTGAACAAAGTATACCTGAATTGAATGGGGGACAACTCGAGCATTTAAATCTTTTAGAAAACAGGTAATACAACGTCCGGTTGTGTAGACAGCTCGACCCCGACCATCCAATGACAGGTCTAAGCAAATTTTCCTGAAAACATCAATGGTTTTTTGAACAGGTTCTAAAGTGAACTTTATCAACGTTTCGGTGTACAACAAACACTAAATCATGAAGATGTAACAAAGGCGCAAACTAAACATTAATCAATAAAAGTAGTTACCATTAATTAAAACACATGTTGCCCCCACGGCACACTGGGGAGTTTTAAAGGTAAGTGTTCTTCTAATATAACAGAACATCTCTCTAGAGTACCAGAAAATTTATTCTGTTATTAACTCATTGCTGATGCCCCCTTTAAAGTTTTATGGAAGTGGAAAATTATAATTTATCACTTAAGTTCGCTCATCTATCGTAACCCTTTTAACGGAATATGTGTGAGCGAGTCGTTATAGTAAAGAGACCCTTCGGTTAGATTATTTTTACTTTCAAATCATATTTCATGAATAACTAGGTAATTTTCTGGATACTTCGCTTTATATTAATAAAAGAGATGATGAATCAGAAGGCGTATACTTACGAAAAGTATGATTTTATGAAATTTTCTTTGGTGGTTTTCATTTTTAAAAGTTCAGCAGTGCACTAATAGTTTTCTTGTAATTTTACTACGAATATGATTTCATTATTGCCTAAAAAACATTCTTCATGACATTTAACGTGTGCTTCTTCAAGTATAATGGAGTGGATAATGAACAGCCGACACGGATAATCAGGACCTATGGTCAAATAATAAATATCAATAAACAGTCAGTAATTAACAACAATGTAATAAGTTAACAATAATATTTAAATAAAAGACATAAATTCCCTTGAAGCTAACTTCAATAAATCATAAGAACGTTGAATCGTTTCATAAATAGAAGTAGGAAGATCCACGTCGAATACCACCCTGTAACAACCACATTACAACAACTTTCCTCTCGATATTATACTAAGGATTAATTTAAAGAACATTTATAAGTTTCTTTTCCTACAGAAGGTGAAATGGAAAACAACATGAATATAAATTACTATTTATACTAAATACCTTAATGAATTTTTTATAAGTGTACCTTCTTTTCTATGTGTACTGTTCTAAAAGTTATCTTGGTTCATAGAAATTTATGGTCTCCAGGGAGAATCCAGGTGTGACGCAAATCTTCCTTAATTTCCTGATTTGTTGAGACTAAAAGATTTATAAGTTTCTCTTCTCAAGTTAGGATTTATTTCCACATAATAGTAGGCTGTGTCGACGTGATAATGTCAAAAAGGAGAAAAAACTAATATAATAGATAGGGGATGTTCAAACTCAGTATAGAGGGGTTTTTTGGGACGAGAAGAAATTGACTGGCACAGTTTGTTTTTGTATTTTACATATACCAGTCAATTCTGAGTCGATAATTCCGAGCAATGAAAAAGTAAGCGGAAACCAGTTTAAATATTTCCATACCCCTTGCTTCAAAAAAATCATCTTTTCTCCTCCAAATGGAGGAGACAATCATATTATTTTAAGCATAACAAAATTCATTTGTATTGATAATATTATTATAGATTTTCCTCTGTCCAAATTCATTGCTGTTAATTCATTTATGTTGTATAGTTGAACGTTATCCAGGTCAGACAGAACGAATGCGCGAAATTACGTGATCAACTGTAAAAATATCTTTTCAGGCCGCAAGTTTTCTCTGGAGATAAAAATGGTAATTTTCTTATTTGCTGCAAAAGCATAAATTTAATTAGATTCCTCAGATAATCAGATTAGCTTTTCAAAAACTTGTCAGTCAATATTTTCCATTTTCAATACCATTTATCTTCCTCCAATTTATAGATTCTGCTATGTTTTCTGCTCATTTTTCCAATTCAACACTTCGGTAATACTAACAAGACCGGATCAATTTTCTCGGAAACTGCAATTGCCGGCTCTATCACGTCT
>CAJUYI010005981.1:0-14570 GCA_910591695.1 Galerucella pusilla
CAGATATGATACAAGAAACTTAAACAAATGTCTACAATACATTAACGTCACAATTATAAAATTACATCGAATTTAAAATTTTTCAAAATTATCCTCTGATTGGGGTTAAACCGTCTTCATATCTAGAGCAAGCATGGGACTAGCGTACATACCAAAGGTCTGGAGAAATGTTAGGGTTGTCTTTATTCCTAAACCTGGTAAAACAGGTGACAATAAAGCAAAGTCCCTAAGACCCATAAGTCTGATGTCATTTGTACTGAAGACATTAGAAAAACTGGCAGACATGCACATTAGAGGAGGATCATTGGTAGAAAGACCGATCGACTGGAACAAAATGCATACAGACCAGGAGTATCCACAGAGACAGCACTCCATCACCTAGTACAAGGAAAATAAGGAAGTATTATTAGCAGCCTTCCTTGACATAGATGGTGCCTTTGATAACACCTCTCACAAAGTAATCACAATTCGTCAAAAGCAAATTCACGAAACAAGCTGTAGATGAATAGACTGCATGCTAAGGGACAGAACGATCCTTTCAACCTTGATAGGTGGAACATTATCAGCCCGGGTTTCAAGGGGGTGTCCTCAAGGAGAAGTCCTGTCTCCTCTAATATGGAAGCTTGTAATGGACGGACTACTACTTACTACTATCTTAGGATATGCGGACGATCTGGTCATCATATCACAAGGCAGATTCAATACTACGGTCAGAGAGCGCATGCAACAGGCTCTGAACATAGTAACAAAATGGACGGAAGAGGTGGGTTTAACTATAAGTCCCACCAAATCAAACATAGTTAGTCCATTGGAAAGTTACATTTGGGGTTGCGTTTTTTAGAGGACGCAATTTTATTTTTTTCATGTGTAGGGGGGGTCAGTGTAAAGCTAAAATCAAGTTTGTGGGGTCGCCACCCTTGTCCCACGGCCGCTATCTTGAAAATAGGGGTTGAAATGGTTTTTACGATATATCTCTTGAGCTATTTATTCGAGAAAAAAAAATGGTTGACATATTTGGTTGAAAATTAGATTCTCTACAACTTTGGTCCAGTAACTTTTTATCGTAAAACTATAAATAAAAAAGTTATAAGCGAAAATCTTCAGAAATTCGAGAAAAAAATTTATATTTTTCGATGTAACTTTTTTTTATCCTTTTACGGAAAAATGATATTTGACCATTTTTGTAGATCGTTTTTTGAGGAACAACTTTTATTAGCATCATTTTTTCATTAAGTCAATAGCTAAGGTTTTACAGCGCTCCGAAGTGAGTACTATTTTTAAGTACTCTTAACTATACCTATATTATAAGTGAGTACTAATAATTAGTCATCAGTTATTGTTTTTTTTTTTATTTTGTTATTATAACTTTTTTAATTACAAATTTTGCAATATTATTAATAATTAATTATTGACTCTTTCCCCCACCACCCACGAGGTAGAGTCTAGAGGCGCGTTTTTTCACGTGAATTTCCCAATAGGCATAATCCACGGTGATTTTCCAAATTAGAACTACTCCGTCCTCAGTCGTTTCGATGGACCAGGCTGCGGCTCAGCATCTGATCGGCTTTCTGAATTAAATACCAGTGGGAGAACTGGAGAAGGAAGGGGTGTTAATGTTGGCGGTTCATCATCAAAGTCGTTTTCATTTATTAATTCTAAGAGTTCCATTACGTTGCTGCAAGTCTCTCCAGAACAATGGAAGCACACTACAGAACATTTCAGTCCTGCTTTTCGACATCCACACATCGCTCCAAAGTTTCCTTTGCATTTGCAAAATATCAATTTAAGAAGCTCAGGGGGTGCTGGAGGTTTAGAGTTCTGCACTGGCATCAATAATTTTCCACATTTTTTCCAGTCCCAGTCTTTAGGATCATTATAATGACCAAGCCACGACTGGACCAGATGGTAGACTCGGAAAGTATGAAAGCAAGCTGTGTCTTGTGTTGGAGGAAGTGAAGAAAAGTTGAATGTACTTTTTGTCACTGCCTTGGTGAATTGTTTGTATCTTAGGCTGTCAAGAGAATTATCATCTTCATTACCACCGTATAAACAGATAAAAAAACGTTCACTAATTACAGTGAGCAAAGCAGGGTCAACTCTCTTGTTGAGAAACAAAGCCGTTCCACTTGCAAACTCTAAATGTTTCTTCAGGGTTTTCACAAATTTCATTTTACCGATATTGTAAGGAGCTAAAGTTGTGTCACATCCGGAAAAAAGCATGAAGAAACAGCAAGTTATCCGCAATGACATCTCCGTACATAAAACCGTACATCAGATTTAAAATTATTTTAAAAATCAATAATTGTTTAATCCTGTTATGGAGTGAAAAAGAGTCAATAATTGATTTTTTATAATATTGCAAAATTTATAATTAAAAAAAATATAATAAAATAAAAAAAAAACAATAACTGATGACATATTATTAGTACACGCGTATAATATAGGTATAGTTAAGAGTACTTAAAAATAGTACTCACTTCGGAGCGCTGTAAAACCTTAGCTATTGACTTAATGAAAAAATGATGCGAATAAAAGTTGTTCCTCAAAAAACGATCTACAAAAATGGTCGGATATCATTTTTTCGTGAAATGATAAAAAAAAAGTTACATCGAAAAATATAAATTTTTTCTCGAATTTCTGAAGATTTTCGCTTATAACTTTTTTATTTATAGTTCTACGACAATAAGTTACTGGACCAAAGTTGTAGAGAATTTAATTCGCAGCAAAAAATATTTTATCAAATAAATAGTTTGAGAGATATATCGTAAAAACCATCTCAACCCCTATTTTCAACTGAGGAGCTGTGGGTTAATTTGAAGAACCTTTAGTACTTGTTTTAACTTCTCTGGCGCCCAATTTATCAACTTGTTTAGAAGGATCCACCCCTTCTTCGACTCCAAGCTAGTCGACGGCAAATACTGACTGCCTGCGGGACAGTCTAACATCTATAAAACGAACATAGTTTGTGGGTTTTTTATTAGGTATATGGTTCAGTGCTGGTCTCTGACGATAGAGTTTCGTTAGAGAAAATCTTTCGTTATAATTTTTTAAATAAGCCTATAGATTATTAGCCTCAAATAAGATCTACTTTATACCGAAAAAATAAGTATTTCAGTATAATTGTACATTTATTGTTACGAGAAAAAAAACTCATTTGCTACAAATCACATATTTCTTCACCCGTAAGAAATCACAATAGCCAACAAGTTATGTGGCAATTGAAACAAAGAATTCTCACCCCACCCTTCCCTATTATTCAGTAACGATCACCACCTGTATACGTTTGGCGTCAGTCTGCATGTGAAATTAGATCAGTTTTTGCAATTTTACTAATTATTTTGTTTTTGTGGAGAATGTGGTTTAAGTACTCTATGGACAAAAGTAATAAGTTTAATAATAGAATGAATGCATTGTTAAACTCATGGCGATTACAAGAATTGTGAAATATCTTCGAAGGTAAGGAAATAAATGACAATTATTTTCAAGTAGGTAGAAGTAAAAAGCAAGCGAAATGTACCTCCAACATACACATTTCTCGATCAAACCTGTAGATCTACTCCAAGAACTCTAAAAAACTACTATGTGAAAAGCATTAATGATCACACTTGAGGATAGACAAGGCTTGTTGGTTATGTCTTAGATCATGTAGAACTTTGACAGATTTCCTATTCTCGATTATTAGGTTTGCCGTGAAAGTTGACGAATATCCTCTATTAAACTTTCTCACAACCTTCGTCCTGGTAAGATCTACCACCACTCTAGAGATTTCTGTGCCATACTAAATGTCGACATTGAAAAGCCGCAGAAAGTTTCCGCTACAACGACTGGCATAGATTGAGTCAGTCTGACCGCTTTATCTGCCAATTCGTTGATCCTCGTGTCCTGGTACCCAGACTACTATGACCTTGCAATGATCTCCAAGTGCGCTTGAGACACCTATAAATTCACATACACCTAGGAAAAGATTTATTTGTGACAATCAAAATCTTATTATGTCGAATAAATATGATTTTTCATATGGCCTAACTAATATTTAATTTGTCGTTAAGAAAAGATTTGTTTCAAGTTTGGAAAGTAATATTGTGGAAGGATTAAAACATATCCATTGTCATCAATTAAATGGGTTATCTATCGAAAATTACATTTATTTTTTTGAAAATGTATCATATTTGTCCCAAACAACATTAATTGAGGTATGATGACAAAATAGTTATTTTAATCTCTGAAAGCATTCAAATTAGATAGAGTAGTTTTCCAATAACAAATACTTATTTTTGCAAGCTGACTATATTGTTTTATTATAAAAAAATTACTTTATGGCAGAATGACATTTCTTTATAAAAAAATGTAATGTAAAAAAATATTGTTACGCGAGCTGCTGCATTAATGTGCTCAATTAGTGCCCCCAGTGAAATTCCCATATGATACGACTATGGCTCCTCCGCCGTATTTTCAAGAATGATCTGGAATACGTAACATCTAGAAAAACCCGGCGCATCCACCAAAACTTCGAGTTCGAGAGGTTTCTAGAAATACATACGTGCGAGTATGAATAGGCGACGAGCATCGCAGCGCAGTCAGTTAGTCAATTAGTGTTGATACTGTTGATCGCGCCTCGATAAAGTGTTTATTAAGTGACTCTCATATAAATTATAGTTGGTGTGTGTTTAGTGTATTATATAAATTATTAAATAAGGACTGTATTCGAATATAAATCTGTAAATATAAATTAATTGTAAATATAAATTAGAATAAACGTTACATTGGTGTCAGAAGTGGGATAGTATAAATAAATAATTACGTAAAAATGGCTAAGTGACTATTGCTACATACCAAGGGCCGTAGCAATATGAATTTCTAATCAACACAATTACTTATCGAAAACTGGACTTTTCATAAAGAAAGTAATAACTATTATTGTTTCAGCTATGCATTCACTTAATTATTTATCCTCTTTCCATTATTCTTTTATTTATTTTTTTATTGATTTATTTATTATTATTATTAACTTTGTAGTAAGATTCAACCTGTATCCAGTCAGAAACGACAAAATAATGACAGCAATCTCACCTTATCCACAATCCGTTCTGCAGTCGTGCCTTACTCAATGACTGAACTACTAGAACTCAGATTCCTCCTTCTCCAACAGTTTCCTACTACTACTGCATGGCTTACCTTATACGTTAAAATAGACTCGAGAATCTGATATTCTCTTAACCTAGATGTAAATAATGAGAGAGAACAAAAATTAAAGACAAAGAGTTCAGGTGACCCACTGGCGTTTATTCCTTAATTAAATATTGAATTTCAGATTTGGTTCGTTTCAAACAAAATTTACACTTGAGCACAGCTGAGTACAGCTGCTTAACAGATAGTTAGTAAACAATAGGTTTCATTGAACCTTAATTAATTTCAGTAACCTTAATAATTTTCATAAACAAATCTAAATAAAAAAACTCGAAGCAATTGAGTTAACTGTATAAACCCTCACTTCGTGGAATCTACTCATCATATGGTTTTAAATGAAACTAACTGTTTTTCAATGACTCCACAATATATTTGTAAAAACAATTGTCAATTTACTTGCAATTTACAGATTTTTACAAATATATTGTGGAGTCATTGAAAAACAGTTAGTTTCATTTAAAACCATACTCGAAGCAATTGCTTAAAGCGCACAAATATCTCAAGTAAACCTTATTATAATCTAAAGTTTAACAATCATCATCGATGTATTGCAAATGTTCATGTTTTAAACTTCAAAGAATAATTACTTTATTTATTAACACAAAATGATGGTATTAATTACCATATTTATTTTAGTTATCATTAAAAGTATTATTTTAAATGAAGAAAAATGTCCATATAAAATAAAAGTAACACTAATCAAAAAAAACTTTGTCTACCTGTACAAAAACGTGTTCTCACGAGGCCGGCAGCAATCAACTCGATTCTATGGAAAATAACTTTCACCATGCGGCGACAAATACTTCAGACTAAGAAATGTCCACTGCATAAAATAATCTTTCCGGATCTCCGACAGCGAACATCATACCATCGACTATATTTCCATACAGCTTACACCCCGACTTCCTAAAGTTGATTTCGAGGAACTATCTGAATATCTGGCTTCCCATGGAAATAGGAAATTTCCAATTAAAACGTACCAAAAAAAATCTAAAATAGAGCCATACAAGATATAGGTTCGCTTCGCAAGAGAAAGATTTTCGAAATGACTTACCTCGAAAAATCGAGATTTTTGAAAATGGCGTCTCTACCACTAAATCCCAAATCCTAATAATTGGACGTGATGAACGATTGAAAACTCCAATCCTCCATACAACAGGTGTGCTTTAAATCCCGCTTAATACGGATTCTCCTCTAATCCTATCCACTGGCTATGGAGACAACTTGCTACCACAAGGGCACAGCAAAAGCAACAACACTAACAATGGCTTCTACCTACTTTTCAACAACCGCTTCAAGAGGTTCTACAGGGCGGAAGCCCCACTCCTTCCGGAAATTAAAATTACCAAAATTGCCACTTTAGAAATTCAAAATAATTTCAAAACTCAATAAACGATGTAGGCGAAACACTACAGAGACGAACTCACCCATCTTCACTCCCAGACTTCCACAGAAAACACTTCTCAGCAAATATCCAATATAAAGAGACATGCCCGACGACTCCCGAACACATCCTCTAATTTTCGAAAATCCCTAATGCTATTCAACATCCAGTTTAAACCCTAAATGATAACTATATTAATAACCGAAAAATTAAGTACAGAACTGACTATAAAATCTAACCATCAGGTTTGTCCAGCTAATTCAACACAACTCATAAAGCGATATGCAAATATAAATATCCTAAAAGTAAGCAACCCAATATACATTAATTTTACAATTTAGTTAGATTTAGAAAATTATTGAGTGAATTTTAATATGTGTATTTTGAATTTCAATTAATTATAAGAAAATGATTTAGTGCATTTTAATACCGTAACACTATGTGACCTGAAAGTGACGGAACTAAAAGCAGAATTAGAAAATCGCGAGTTGGAAACGTCCGGTAAGAAGAGTGAATTAGTTGAAAGACTAAAAATAGCACTGGAAAGTGAAGACTTGGATCCAGAAACATTCTTATTCAATGACGAGTCGTCCACCCTAATCTCGTCAATTTCTGCTAACATTTCTGCTAATATGGACGAGAAGATTTCTACCATGAAGAATGATATTTCTGATATGAAGAACGATATTTCGGCCGATATTTTGTCAATGAAAAAGGACATTGCCGCTGAAGTGGAAAATAAAATGTCTTCGATGGAAAACAAAATGTATGATATAAATAACGAAATTTCGTCCATGGAAAGTAAACTTTCGGCGGACATAGAAAATAAAATGTCGGACATGGAAAATAAAATTTCGACGGATATAAAAAGTGAAATTTCTGCCGTGGAAGAAAAGATTAAAAGCATGGGGCAAGAAATGGAACAAAAAATCAAAGAAATCGAAAGGAAGACTAGTCATCACCCGAATATTACAACTAGGCAAGCCCCGAACAACGACGAACTGGCAGAGAAAGTAGAATTGAAACCGAAAAGGGATAACGATATTAACAGCCGAGTGAAACTGCCAACATTCGATGGTAAAACGTCATGGCCAAACTATCTTAAGCAATTCGAGGCGGCATCAAAGGCAAACAACTGGAGTGAGAAAGAAAAAGCGTTGAATTTAACTCTTGCCCTTAGAGGAGACGCCATGGATATCCTCCAGACCATTCCAGTGGAAGAGACCGAAGATTTTGAGCAACTTAAAAAGCGATTGAACATGAGATATGGCCTGGAACACCTGGAGCATCTGTACCAGTCGCAGCTGAAAAACCGCAAACAAAAACGCGACGAAACTCTGCAGGAATTCGAAGCAGACATTGCGAGGTTGGTGCGGTTTGCCTATCCATCGGCACCGGAGAATGTCATGGAATGTTTAGGGGTACAAACATTTATCGACGGAGTTCGTGACCATGAAATGCAGAGAACTCTACGCTTGGCTCGGCATAAGACACTGGTTGACGTACTCTCTGCAGCCTTGGAGTACGAAGCAGCTACACAGGCTTCCGGAGTATACGGCAAGGTGAGGGCTGTAGCAGACGAAGAAGTGGAGAACAAGCTTGACCAGCTCGTCAACATGATGAAAAGCATCTCAAATGGAAAATCGAAAGCTGTGAGATGCTGGAATTGTGGAGAAATGGGACATGTACGCAGTTTGTGCAAGCGACCGAGAACTGCTACAAACAAAGACGCCCAGCAGGAAAACTAGGAAGGGTCGACCTTCAGAGGGCAGCTTCGACCCGAAGACCTTCCAAAGACCCTCTCATTCTAATAGCCTCTCTGAAATGTCGCGATGATAGTGTATACGTGGATGGTGAAGTTAATGGTAGGAAGTATACACTATTGGTGGACACTGGAGCAACGAGGACTATTATTCGCCCCGAGACTGTCAACACCCGGAAAAGACTTTTACCGACGAGACTGCGACTCAGAACTGCCACAGGTGAAAGTGCCAATGTCCATGGAGAACTACCGGTGCAATTGGGAATTGGCGCAGAGAAGTTCACCCACACTGGCGTTGTCGCTGATATCGAAGAGGACATAATACTCGGAATGGACATTATGAACCTACATGGCTTCCAGCTAGATTTCAAGAACCGAGTGATTAGAGTAGGTTCTGAGGAAGTATTTCTTCACCCACACGAGGATAAAACTGTTCAGGTAGCCGTACAGGAGGATACAGTTGTACCCGCAAGGAGTGAATTTTTCACTGTGGCAAGGCTACAAGGAACTGTCGAAGAAGGAACACCGGTCATGATGGAACCATGGAATCATGATGAAGAGGTTGGTCGAGGAATCCTGATAGGAAAAGGGTTAGTCATGGCTGCCGAAGAAATACCTGTACGCATTATAAATGTAAATGACCATCCCATAACTATAAAGAAGGAGACCAAAATTGGAACTTGCGTACCAGTGGCGTCAATAATTCATCAAACAACAACTTCCAATGATGCCAACAATAAATTTGAACAAATGATAGCAGTGGCTGGACAATCCCTTAGCCTGCAAGAGAAGAAAAAAATCAGAAAACTCTTGCTACAATACCGATCTCTTTTTGTACCAAAAGGAGGAAAGACAGGAAGAACATCTGCTGTCAAACACAAAATTGACACCGGCGACGCTAAACCGATAAGACAATCGGCTCGACGGCTACCACAGGCCAAAAGAGAGGAAGCGGAGAGAATTGTTCGCGAGATAGAAGAGGACAAGGTAATAGAACCTTCTACCAGCCCTTGGGTCTCTCCGGTAGTTCTGGTGAAGAAGAAGTATGGAACCACAAGGTTTTGCGTGGACTACCGGCAATTGAACAATGTTACAAAGAAAGATAACTATCCTCTACCGAGAATCGACGATACTCTGGATACGCTGGCCGGTAGCAAATTGTTTTCTACCTTGGACCTGAAGTCTGGATATTGGCAGGTAGAAATGGATCCAGCCGATAAAGAAAAGACAGCGTTTACCACCGGATCAGGACTATGGCATTTCACCGTTATGCCATTTGGGCTGTGCAATGCCCCCGCAACGTTTGAAAGACTGATGGAAAACGTATTGCGAGGGTTGTCCTGGAAGACATGCTTAGTGTACCTTGATGACATCATAGTCTTGGGAAGGACATTCGAAGAACATCGAAAGAATTTGGAAGGTGTCTTCAAAAGGTTGCAAGCTGCCCAACTCATACTCAACCCCAAGAAATGTCAACTATTTCAAAACAAAGTCCATTATCTAGGCCATGTAGTCAGCAAGGATGGTGTAGCTGTAGACGAAGAAAAAGCTGCTACCGTACGAAAGTGGCCAAGACCCACCGACAAGCACCAAGTTAGAAGCTTCCTTGGACTCTGTACATACTACAGGCGATTTATAAAGAGGTTTGCAGATATCGCTAAACCCTTGACACGACTTACAGAGGAAGCAAGGGAGTTTCGCTGGGACGAAGACTGTCAAACTTCGTTCGAAACCTTGAAAAATCACTTGACTACTGCACCAATACTCGGCTATCCACTACCAGAGGGAGAATTTATACTAGATACTGATGCTAGCAATGTTGAAACTGGAGGAGTGCTATCACAGGTTCAAGGAGGACAAGAGAAAGTTCTGGGATATTTCAGTAAAGTTCTTTCCAAACCAGAACAAAATTACTGCGTCACAAGAAGAGAGCTCCCAGCAGTAGTGAAGTCCGTGGAGCACTTCTATCAGTATCTGTATGGGAAGAAATTTGTGATTAGAACCGATCATGCCGCACTTAAGTGGCTTATGCAATTTAAGAACCCTGAAGGTCAAATCGCCAGATGGATCGAGCGGCTCCAAGAATATAATTTCACCATTGAGCATAGAGCCGGAATAAGCCACAGAAATGCAGACTCACTCTCTAGAAGACCATGCCCAGCAGAGTGCTCTCACTGCACCAAAACAGAAGCTAAGGAAGCTGCCATTCGAAGAACCACGGTGACCAGCGACGAATGGACACCGGAAAAGTTGGAAGAGGAACAAGAGAACGATCCCGACTTGAAGAAAATCCGACATTGGAAAAAGGAAAACTGTCGACCTACTTGGCAGGAGATTTCAAGGTACTCGCCAACGATGAAATCGTATTGGGCCCAGTGGGACTCGCTGGTTCTGGAAAACGGTTTGCTACAGCGAGTAATCGAGAACGATGAAGGTTCCGAAAGTAGAAGACAGTTGGTGATTCCAAGAACAAGGGTAGCAGCAGTACTGCGGAAATTACACGACAACCCGTCAGGAGGACATCTAGGTGTAAAGAAGACCCTCCAGAAAATGCGAGGACGGTTTTATTGGATGCACAGTTCCGAAGATGTGAAGGACTGGTGTAAGAAGTGCACTACCTGTGCTACGACCAATGGACCACAAGGAAGAAGAAAGGCTCCTATGAAGCAATACAATGTCGGAAGCCCTTTTGAACGCATTGCCCTGGACATTGCCGGACCGTTTCCACCGACAGCAAATGGCAGCAGGTACATTTTGGTGGTGATGGATTATTTCACAAAATGGGTAGAAGCGTATGCCATTCCAAACCAAGAAGCCGCAACTGTTGCCGACGTGCTTTTGAATGAGTTAATTTGCCGATATGGAGTGCCCCTGGAAATACACAGCGACCAGGGCAGAAACTTCGAAAGCCAGCTGTTCCAGGAAGTTTGTGAAAAGCTCGGTATGAAGAAAACGAGAACTACGGCTTTGCATCCACAGTCGGACGGAATGGTAGAGCGAATGAACAGAACTCTCGGCAAATACCTGTCTAAAGTAGTATCTAACCATCAGCGAGATTGGGACCAATATCTCTCGCTATTTGCGATGGCCTACAGATCCGCCATCAATGAGTCTACCGGCCAAACACCAGCAAAAGTTCTGTTCGGACGCGAAATGAGATTACCCTGCGACCTTGAATTTGGATGCCGACCCGGAGAAGACATAGCTGGTGAAGATTACGTGACCCAGCTGAGAAAAAGGATAGACGACGTACACGAGCTGGTTCGATCGAATCTCCAGATCGCTAGCGATAGGATGAAGAAAAGATACGATACGCAAGCTACAGAAGGAGGTTTCCACGAAGGAGACAAAGTCTGGCTGCATAACCCAAGAAGACAAAAGGGTTTTTCTCCAAAGTTGCAGAAAGCTTGGGACGGTCCGTACCTCGTGAAGAAACGAATCAACGATGTCATATATCGTATCAGCAAGATCCCAAACGGAAAGCCAAAGGTGGTACACCGTAACCGATTAGCGCCATTCGAGGGTGACCACGATGAGGAAGTAAACCAGCTTCAGGAAGTAGCCGATCCTGCTTTTGGAGAGTTCATGGGTGCTTATGGTGGTACCGGAAAAGCAAGATTCGGCGTCACCACTGAGAGACGACAAGACATGCTTACCGTTCCAGAGGAATACTCACTGGCAATAAACATCCCTGCCAGCGTAACCGATGCACGTGGGCTAGCATCTCTGTTCATAAAGAAAAGTGGCGCCCGACGTTTGCAAGACCAGTTACCAGTACCAGGTAAAGCTCTGAAGCTGCAAGATGGCTCCCGCTACAATTTCCACCTAGTGACGAGAAACACCTTCGACGAAAGACCAACGTACGAGGATGTCTGGGAAGCATTACGAAGCTTGAGGGAGCATGTGCTTGAATTGGACGTGCATAGGCTAGCCATGCCCAAGATTGAATGTAGGCATTTAGCTTGGCGAATAATCCGTAACATGGTAGAAGTAATCTTCCGAGACACCGAAGTGCGGGTACTAGTCTGCGGCCAAGTACGAGAGACACAGCCAACAGAGAAGACGGTCGCATGTTACTTCCATGCAACTGGAAAATGTAACAAGGGAACCAGTTGCCGATACAGTCATCCCGTTTCATTTTCTCCTAGTTAGTTCCAGGAGGAACTGTCTCTTAAGGAGAGACAGTTCTGTGTCTTTACAGTCGTCCAGGAATGTTAAGCTTTTCCTACCCGGTAAACAATGTACTATTTTTTCTCGTAACAATAAATGTACATTTATACTGAAATACTTATTTTTTCGGTATAAAGTAGATCTTATTTGAGGCTAATAATCTATAGGCTTATTCAAAAAATGTAAATTCCTGTCAAAACTTCCAAATGATTTACTATGAATATTTCATTTGTTGTTTTGAAGTGATGAAATATTATTGAAGATGTTAGGTTTTCTTCTGGGTAATGAAAATAATTTTCACCCAAATAGCATCGTTATATTTTATAACAAAATATTATATTGTGCTTCGTAGACTTTTATAGTTTCTGAAAAACAATTGTATGAAGGTGTGCACAAGGGAGAACACACTCTTTTACATTAAAGAAATTACACTCGCATCAATCATTTTCTTATATCAAAATTTTCTAATATTTTCACGTTAATATGGCTTCTTAATGATAAATGAGCAATGTTGGTTTTGAAGGAAGGGGGGTCAAACAAATCAGTTTATTTGTCTATAAATAACTCTTCTTTCTTCTTCCCAGCTTCCCAGGTTCATCCAGGACGATCCTGGCAAATGGTTTGATCACTAAATGATCTTTGAAGTACCTACTCAGTTGTTAACAAGAATGGTCATGACGTCAAATTACTTTGAAGTTGAAGAGTTATTAATATTGTTATGAAAAAGGTTGAATCATTTCAATTATTAGGTGGCAATGATAATAAAATGATATATTTCCTCGAGATAAGATTATATGGAGAGGTGGTCCAATTACTATTCAGGATTTGTGTGATTTTTTGAGATTTTATCAACAGCGTGGTGGAAGGAATATAATATATGATTGAAGTTCAGCAATAGATTGCATATTGCACACCGGTTCAAGATGTTCGACTTGTGGCTTCTCATCCTCGGATTGGTAATAAGTACCAGGTGAGTAATTTGTTAACTTTTCTCACACTTCCAGACTTCTCAGAGGAGAAGAGAAGAACTTAATTGAATGAACTTTTGATAAATGAACTCTCTCATGACGTGAAATATTCTCATAATTATCGATTAATAACACATTTTAGAACAAAAACATATACTTCAGTTTCTTGACCTGTTTTACTAATTACATTTGCATTGTAAGAAGTGGATTATATCGGTGAAACGGACAGAATCTTGGAAATTAGATATTGTAAACATCTTGGTTGTCTTAAAAATAATGATCCAGATTAGTCGACTAGAATTAAACACTCAGTTGAATGAAAGCGTTACCCCACATTCAATAATATAATTGAACTTTTACTCAGTTGTCAAGTATATGAATATCACTGGATATCAAGATATATGTTCCAAATACTTTTATAAATAAGCAAATACAGTGGAACAAATTGACATAAGGTATTTTTTCGCGAGATCCCGTTGATATAACGGGAACTGTCATTCAGTTCCCACTGCATTTTTGCGATAGAATGGTAATAGGGGAGTATGTTAATGACGTAATTTGTGACGCAATAAGTTATAAAACGGGATCTCTTTCAGTTCCCGCACTTAGGAGTATGGTTACTGGCGGTTATAGAAATTCAATGGACAGGAGTGACATTTGATAATTAGAAATTTGATTGAAATTTCAGTATAATATCAAAGATAATTCATTATTTTATGTATAATATCCACGGAGCTAGTAACTGCGAAAAAGTGTTTATTTACATAATAAAAAGCTGAAAAAACCCCGTTTCATTATATTTGCTTAATCAATCTATATGATTCACCCTAGGGTGAAAATAATCATCCGGAACTCGTAGCCTAACTGAACTATGCAACGTTATAGAGGAGAGGAACACTCCCTTTTTTTTTCACATACCGACCAACCTCGTTCTAGTCGCTAAAAACAGTCTATCTTTATATTTTCGAGGGTACTGAACACGTATATGACATTTAATTTTTTCTAAAATTGGGGGAACATGGTCAAAATTGACTTTTTAACCGAAAATGCGAAAAAAAACGATTTTACGATTTTCGACAATCAACTCGCGGTTTCTCGG
>CAJUYI010005982.1:0-14569 GCA_910591695.1 Galerucella pusilla
AAAATAATACCGAAAAGTCGTATAAATATAAGCTGTAATAAATAATTCTTCACAAACTCACCACTTGCACTTTGGTTGGATCGCAGCACAGCACTTAAATTTGGTAGCAACTAGGCCAGTTCGCAGGACTTAGTTACTAATTGATCTTAAACAAAAAAAAATTAGAAAAGAAAAGAGAAGGCAATTTTAGGGCGCCACTAATTTTCTTTCCTAAAAGAAAATTAGAAACAAAATCAAATTTAAGAGTTAGTTAACTTTAATCTGTTAAGAGAAAAATGAAAAAATACGTTTCTGTATAATAAATAAAACTAAAGAAGTAAAATAATGTATATATTAAATTCCAATTACAAACAAAATAGGTTAGTAAGATATAAATAAAAAAAATACTTAGAGTATAGACTACTTTTGAAGATGAAGTCGATGGAGATATTATCCAGTACAGCTGGAGAAATCTGCAACTTAGCCTGGGACTGTGGTCTCCCACTATTGACTTATTGTAGTTTCACCATGAAACCGCTTCTGGCAGGTTTAAAAAAAAAACTTTTTGTCTACCAGGCACTGCTAGTTTTCCAGGTACTGTTAGTTTTCCAGGTACTGTATTTATTTAGGTACTGTTTTTCCGGTACTATTAATTTTTCAGGTACTACCAGCCTTATTGTGCCTTATTGTGTGCCTTATTGTGTGCCTTATTGTGCCCCAGAAACTGTGCAGTAATCCAGATACTCAAGTAACAAAAGCAGGAAGGATTTTAAATTTCAACAAACTAAGTTTCACGTGGATTACTGCACAGTTGTTGTATCGTCGACAAACGATGAGAGAAGCCACGCCGTGACCTTCCTCATTCTTATTTAAGGATCATTTCAAATTTTAAATTTCGCGGTAAAATACATTAAGAATCCTGATTTTAGGTTTCGTAGTTTATTCCACCACGAATCAGAAAAGAGAAATAATTTATTAATTGAGTTAACTGTATAAACCCTCACTTCGTGGAATCTACTCATCATATGGTTTTAAATGAAAACTAACTGTTTTTAAATGACTCCACAATATATTCGTAAAAATCTGTAAATTGCAAGTAAATTGACAATTGTTTCGATATAAATATCATCATCAATTTAATATCTGTCATCAAATTTATACTTTTAGATTCATTGAAAATACCTGAAATTTCTAATGGTTGATTATAGGTACTACACTGCAACTCATCTACTAATGAAGAGCAGATAAATGAATTTTGACTTCCAGAGTCTAACAAAGCTCTGGCTATAATAGGACGTCCTTTATGAGAGTATAACTGAACGGTTGCAGTAGCTAAAAGAACATGACTACCATTTAAATTAAATGCTGACAATTGAGAAACGTTATAATTTGAGTTACTTCCATTTTTATGATGCAAATTACTCTGGCTATCCGTAGGTGACTGATTACTATTTTGACTGGTATGTGCTCGATGGGAGAAAGACTCCATACCTTCAATTATTTCTGTACTTTCCAATTGCGAATGAAGGAGAACGTGATGTTTTTTCCTGCATATTGAACAGGAACCTGATGATAAACAATTTGAAAGCAAATGTTTGTATCCTAGACATCCAAAACACATCTTATTATCTTTTACAAACTGTTGCCTATCCTTAACTGACATCGCTCCAAATTTTGGGCATGAATATATACGATGACCTGAACATTTACAAAAGTAACAAAATTCTGATCGAGAAGAGTTAGAGTAAGAATGTTGTTTATCATTCTCTGGACTATTGTGATTCTTATTTTGCTTGTGGTTTGAATGTGATTTCTGATGTGAATGAGCATTATGTTGTGATGTTAGTGATACTGTGTTTGTATGTGAATTTGATGCATTTGCATTATGTAAGAATTTTCTATTTTGGAAAGATTTCGAGTCTTGGTTTATCAAATTTTCCAAGATATTACATCTGTTTTCAAGAAAATTGAAGAAGGCATCTTGTGAAATAAAATCTGTTGACATTTCACTTTCCTCTAATGTGCGTTTTGTGTTAAAGTCTAATTTTTGCTTTAAAATATGAGTAAGTAGCGCATCAAATAAATCATTTTTTTTCTATGTTTAAATTAAGTAGTGCATTGATTTTTGCTTTGGCAGTCGTGGTGAATTGTCGTAACACTGAAGCATTACATTTACTAATTGTACTTAAGCCTAATACATCATTGAATAAAGCAGAAATAATTTGCCTTTTATTATCATACCGCTTTTTCAATAATTCTAATGCGCAATCACGACTATGTAAACAGATGTATATGAAGGATCAACAGTTCCTCATCCATTAATACGTGATGAGACCAAATTGTAGGCTAATACATATAAAAAGAAATTACTCAAAACCAACGTAGTACAACATTATCATATATTAAAAGTCATTCTGACATTCAACAAAAAGAACAAAATTATATACATATGTCGTTGCTAACCAGTCAACGCATTTGATTTATATAAATAAGTCTATAAGATATTATACATATTATTCATGCTACGACAAATCACTCATTTATTAGTATTAGCACAAAGCACATAAATATTAGTACCCAGTTGATGATTTTATTTTATGAAATCTCAACATACTGGGGGCTCAACAAAGAAAACAATTATAAATGATAAATTAATAATGTGATATTTTGGATAACCGAATAAATTCCAGCAAATTTAATTAAATATACTAATTTAACAAATAATACATACTGAAGGCTAAACAAATGATATATGTATATTGAAGTGGACTGTATTTCAATGGGAAGTAATGTAAGGTAATGTTAATGAATGGATTCACTCATAATGGAAGAACTAAAATAAAAAAATCCTCGCCAGCCGAGGATGACAAACTTGGAAGTATACTGTTTTCTGAGGTGTTGCCTTTTAGCATCCACAGTAGCCATTGGTCACCGTGCAGAATATTCATTATACCACCAAATCATCAATACTGCGGCAGGCAATGATCATTAATAATTACACCAGAATGAGTAAATGAATGAACAGGGTAAATTATAACAAATAACTCTATATATCTGAATTAATTTCATCAGATGGATGTAAATTGTCACTAATGGGAAGAGGCGCTATTTTTACTATAGGCCTTACATAAGTACCAGAAGACGTTCGAACCTGGACAGCACGAATCTTTCCATCCTTCCCAGTTATAATATCCGTTATTCGTGCTAATGGCCATTTTAAAGGTGGCGAGTCATCATCTTTGATTAACACCATTTCGTTTACTTTGAGATCTTTACACAAGACTTGCCATTTTGGCCTATTCTGAAGTTGGTTTAGGTAATCTACTGTCCAACGCTTCCAGAAGGTTTGTTGCACTGAAGTGCAGTGTTGCCAAAACTTAAGTCTGTTGTCAGGTATGGACGAAACATCTTTTTCGGGAAGACACATTAAAGATTGTCCTATTAAAAAATGACCAGGAGTTAAAGGAATTAAGTCAAAGGGATCGGTGGATATGGGGAAAAGCGGTCTAGAATTCATGATTGCCTCAACTTGAGTGAGAATTGTAGAGAGCTGTTCAAAGGTATAAACAGAGTTTCGAAGTATTCGGAAAAGATGATGCTTAGCACTTTTAATTGCAGATTCCCAGATCCCGCCCCAATGGGGAGACTTCGGAGGAATAAACTTCCAATTTATAGAACAAGTTAGTAAAAAGTCGTTTATAGAGGACAAATTATTTTTTAGAAACATCTGTAATTCTTTCAATTGATTATGAGCTCCCACAAAATTTGTACCATTATCGCTATATATGGATAATGGTAGCCCGCGTCTAGATACAAATCGTTTAAGAGATGCTATGAAGGCTTCAGTAGTCAAATCAGAGACTAATTCCAAATGAACTGCTTTCGTGGTAAGACAAACAAAAAGTGAAATATAACATTTTACAATAGGAGCTTTTCTTAGATTATATGATTTCACATTGAAGGGTCCACCAAAATCTATTCCCACATGGTGGAAGGGTCTAGACGGGGTAATTCTGATCTTAGGTAAGTCAGCCATCCTCTGTTGAGCAGTTATGGCTTTGAAACGGTGACAAGTAATGCAATTATGTATTATTCTTTTTATTTCCCTAAGGCCGTCTAAAGGCCAATAGTTCAATCTGACACTATAAAGTACATTTTGTGGACCACTATGGCCAAGTCTCAAATGTTCTTTACTTAGAAGTAATGAGGTGAAATGATTTTTTGCTGGTAATAAAATTGGATGTTTTTGGTTGAAAGGTAGATCAGCGTGGGTAAGACGACCACCTACTCTTAAGATGTTGTTTTTGTCAATGAAAATGTTCAAAGAAGCCAACTTTTTATCTGACAGACTTTTATTTGATCTAAGGGTTTTGATAATATCAGAAAAGGAAGTTTCTTGTACTTGTTTTACTAAGAATGTGATTGAATTATCCAACTCTGTCGGAAGAAGAGGTAAAGATTCTTTATTTAGTGACCTAGTGTTACTAACAAAACGAAGTACATATGACATGGATCTAATTAATTTGGTGAGAGAAGAAAATCTGATAATGAATAACATCCAGGGATTAATAGGATGTGTTGTGGTTACTAAATATTTTTTTCTTTCTTCTGGTGGGCTAAGTATAGCTGAAAATGTATCATGACATTGAGTGTCCTGGGATGATTCCCATAAAAAACTAGGTCCAGAAAACCAAAAAGTTGCAGGGGGATCCAAAAACTTGCCCCTGGAGAGTAAGTCTGCAGGATTTGAATGAGACTTAATGTGTCTCCAAGATGCAGAAGACGTTAATTGCTGTACTTGAGCAACCCTATTACAAACAAAGACTGCCCATCTGTTGGGGTTTCCTTTAATCCATGACAATGCAATTTGTGAGTCGGACCACAGAATTGAGTTGGAAATATTAAGCTGTTGAGTGATGATGTCTGTGATACGAGAATATAATTTGGCAAGGAGAACCATAGCACAAAGCTCAAGTTTAGGAATGGTTATAGGTTTGTTTAAAGGAGCTACTTTCGATTTTGAGATTAATAGTTGAGAAGAAGCAGTATTGTCAACATAAATAGCTCGTAAATAAATACAACCCCCATATGCTAATGAACTAGCATCACAAAAACCATGAACTTCTAATTTGAAGACTTTTTTATTCAAAAGGGTGTATCTGGGAATTCGAAGTTGGTTGAGACATGAAATACTGTCTACAAAGGTTTGCCAATTTTTAAGTATTATGGGGTCACTAATCTTCTCATCCCAAGAAATTTTCAGCAACCAAAGCTGTTGCATAATTAGCTTGCCAATAACCATAACTGGGTTAACAAGACCAAGGGGATCATAACATTGCGAAATTGATGACAAAATGTTCCTCTTTGTTGGTTCGGTTTCTAAATTTGAAGAAGGGGTAGACACTTGAAAAAAGTCATTTGCGGGATTCCACTTTATTCCTAAAACTTTGCAAGGATACGACTCAAGGTTTAAGTCTTTAGAAGTTGGAACTTGGAAGGAGTAATTTACCGCAATTTCTAAGGAATTTGAGCAGAACTTGTGAAGTTTGAAACCATAGTTTCCAAGAATTCTATTCAGGTTCAGATAAAGTTTTTCTAGATCATGAATGGAGTCAGCTCCTGTAAGAATATCGTCTACATACGTTTGACGCAATAGGGCTGCTTGAACTTCAGGACATTGATCATTTTCTAAGGCAATTTCCTTAAGGACTCTACAGGCTAGGTAAGGCGCACTTTTTTGACCAAATGACACAGTCTGAAGCTGCATACAAGAAAAAATATCATTAGGAGAATCTCTCCATAAAACATTTTGTAAAAAATGGAATTTAGGATTAACTTCAATCTGCCGGTACATTTTTTCAATGTCTGCAGTCAATTTACTTGCAATTTACAGATTTTTACGAATATATTGTGGAGTCATTTAAAAACAGTTAGTTTTCATTTAAAACCATATAATTTATTAATTATTTGAATGAAAAATTTTTTGGAAATATTTATAAACCATTCCACCAAAAATCAAAATTCTAAAATGATTTTAGCCATTATTAATACCTGAAATGTTAACTAACAAAGTTAACGTTTCATACCCCTAACAGCCAAGAAAAAAAAAAATTTTACCCAATTTTACCCAAATTTTTTTGGGAATTTTCAGAAACTATAGTTACTATTTGAACTAGAAATTAATAAACGCAGACAAAAATTTAATTTAGTTACGATAGATAGATATAACAATAGCAGATGAGTGAAAGAGTACAACCCCTATTTCAAATCCAATAGAAATTGAAATTATTCAAGACAACTTCAATATGACCTAATTATCAATATTTTCAACCCTCACCCAGATAATTTACTTCCCCAAGTTACAATGAGACAAATATTTTTTTATGATATTGAATACTGGAACTAAGGAACAGTCTACCCAGTTAGCAACTGAACTTATTCAATACCATAGAACACTAAACAAAATAAGGAAAAAATATAAAAAGAAGACAAAAAAAAACGAAGACATGTATTTATATGACTTTAAGTACTGATCCAAAAGGAACAGTCTGCCTGTTTAGCAACTGAACTTACTTCAAGCCATAAAATACCACAAAGACAAGGAAAGTAAAAATACATGAAGGACAAATTCAGATGAAGATAAAAAAAATAAAACAGGAAAACACAAGATACATGGGATAAACCCTAACGATACACCGATAATCTATGAAGACAATATACAAAAGCTTCTCATCGTCTGTATAATTTTCCTCCAAGATTACATAACTTTACGATAAAGATATGATTCAGACAAAACAAAAAAAAATGAAAAAAACTCCACCAACCAAGGTGTAAGATATATCAAGATAATTTTAAATAGTTATTACATAGGTAATTATGTGTTAGATATAGATAAACGCTTGAAATTTATTGTATATAAGAAATAAAGCTATCCCGGTTACATTTCAGAAAAGATACAATTAATTTTTGTTAATTCATGCACTGATTCAAGGGAACAGCTAGTCTACTTGGCTAGTAACTGAACTTGCACAAATTTACAGAAAATTAATCGTAGGTAAGTCATAGAGCAGATTCTATTAACAAAAAAAATTTTAAGATAATTTGTGATGACAAGACAATTTTAGAGATAGATATATATTTTTCCTACGACCACATAGGAAAGTGACATATATCGCACTGACTAGTTCTATGGAAAGTGACCTTTATTCATACGCGTACGGAAAAAAATCTTATCCGTACGTGTGCGGATAAAAAAGCTGTCAAATTGAATGTTGAAATACTAGTCTTTTTACTCCGCAAATTAATATGTATATGTGAAATGCTTATTTCCTAAGTTGATTTGTCCATATAATAATATAATATAATCTATTTATTTCATTTAAAATTAAAAAAAAAAATACCGAGCCCGGACTCGAACCACCCTACTGTTTGTCAAAAATCGAGCCCACGGATGCCTAGACCGCTCGGCCATCCCACTGTTGTAGCTTATGATTCTTGTATACTAATGAGCGCTAAGGAAATATACACAACAGTTTATTTATTCTCCAAAATAAAATGTGTTTATATCGACATTTATTGGACTTTCATGTTATTAAAACAATAAATATCCGTTTTCAATTATTTGAACAATGAATCCTTAAAATAGCTAGTTAATACTTTCAATCTCCAACAGGTAGGCAACAAGTTAAATATTAATTCTAACTTTTTTATAAAGGTACTTTTTTCCATTGCATACAAATCACAATTTTCCGGGCCAATTTCAAAGGTAAGTAATCAAAACCATATAAAGTATTTACAAATACACATATGTAAAACCTCTCACATCTACATAAAAAAGCAAGATTATACATGCCTAATTTGGTAAAAGTATATCGCGTGGTCGTAGGAAAAATAGTGTACATAACTTGTGCGAAAGTGATTTTTCACACTCGTGGGATTGTCTCACTCGGCTGCGCTCGTGAGACAATACTTCCCACTCGTGTGAAAAATGTCACTTTCCGCACACGTTACGTAATATACTATATATTCTGTTGTGCTATAAGTGATAATAGAAAAATTTACGATAACTATATATAGCAAGCTAATATAAAATACCATGATTATTCGGTGGGAAACTAGATAAATGTCCACAAAGACACCAGATAAATGTTCACTATGAAACATGCTTATGCGACACAAGATAAAGGTAAAGATACATTTTCATGTGCCATTTCCTATAGCACACAAAAACATAGGCAAGGTAAGATACTTCAGTTTGTGTCATTTGACACAATTCAACTGAAAAGATAAGATAAGGTATTTTAGTTTGTGTAACTCTACACAATTCAACTAAAAAAAGATAAGGCAAGGTAAGGTATTTCAGTTTGTGTACTCGACACAATTCAACTGAAAAAAGATAAGGGAAGGTAAGATATAGATATATAATATCATGGAACATCCAAATTTTTAGTCTCTACTAATTAACATTCCAAAATTATATACCCCAAATTTCATAACCCAATTTAAGTATTACATCCGTAATACTCTCAAATGTCGCAAATATGTTATTGCAGTGATAAATCTAGTTTACCACAATAATGATTACGCTTATAGCACAATAGAGATATATTTTTAAAGATATAATATAGTAGAGTTAAAGATATAGATAAGAGAAAAAAAATAAAAAGGTAAAAACAATATACTAGAATCAACACGGTAAAATCTAACACACAATTAAATACTATCAGGGAAAATTCTGAGACAAATTTTTTTGCAATTCACGATACAGTTCCTACAGTTATTAATAGATAAGTTTTACTATGAAGATTTTTGAATAAACAAAGCTCTAAATTTTCAAGACACATTACTAAAGCTATTCAACTCAAAAGAGATAATACAATGTAGGTACCATACAATGTAAATTTTCAGATATTAATTCATTTAAAGATAAATTGAGATTTTACTTATTGGAAAAAATTATTTAGCCAACCCTGAATCCTCTATATGAAATTTTTCATCATACTCCACAAGATAAAAGTGCCTAAAACAAAAATAAACTAGTGAAAAGCAAAGTTAAACATAGTGATAAAATTTAATCCAATGATTGAGAAAAAACAAAATTTCGACAAAAATGATTGACTGAGTCAGAAGATACGAGACAAAATTGAAAAAGTGACTGTCAAAAATTTTCACCGGAAAGTTAGATGATACTCTTTTTAAGTTCTACCAGGGAGGTTGCCAGTTAGCGTCCACAGTAGCCATTGGTCATCGCGCAAGCAAAACATTAGAAAAAAAATCATCACACAATCACAGAAAATATTTTGACAGTGCTAGCGATATGATACAAAGCAACTACCTAAGGTGTTAAACATCTCAACGAGATAGATAAAATTGAATATGGTTTTATTGTTGAAAAACTGAATTAAAGATACGCAAATGAAATTTTAAGATAAAAAATTTACGAAAAAAAATTAGTTTACTAATCAACTAATGTAGAGAAATATGCCACGATAAAATATTATTTTTCTATGTATCATTCAGTACTAAGGTAAAGATAATTTTTCGTTATTTCGTTGTGCAAAAAAAAACAATGTGTTATTTGTACTCGTGTCAAAAGATAAAGGGACTAAGATAAATCATATATTGAGAATAAAAGTGCTACCAAGCAAACAAGTATAATTTCTCAATATAGGTACTAACGATAAGGGAATGCTACAACCATATCCGAATCCAAATTTTGCATAAAGCAGGAAGTTCAGAAAATGTTTGGGCATAAAATTTTGTTCCAAAAGATTCTGGACTCCAAAGGTGCATAAAGCTAGATAAATCCAGAAAATTTAAAACATTCACGGAAATTTGTTCTCAATATAACAGCGTTTTTGGTATCTCAAATACTCAAAAAACACATAAAGATACGATAAGACAAAAATACTTCACGAAATTTTTTTACTGCACAACGAAACATCAGAAATAATTGATACTAAAAAAAATATGTAAGTACTTATGATACATAGATACTCTAAAGATATAGAGAAGGCAAAAATATTTCCGAAAAAAAAATATGCATGTACGCCACTGCATACTCAAGATATTTTGATTTTAAATCTTTAATCAAAAGTAAAGCAATTATTCCCGATAAAAACTAATTCGATAAATTTACTAATAGGAGATAATGAGAATTAAGTTAAAAATATATTAAAGCAAAAAAAACTGGAAGCAAGTCCACAGCAAACTATTCAAAAGTATGTTTCGACTGAAGGTCACTGAAAGATAACGATAAACAGGTAATTAACTAAAAAATAAGTGAATTGACTAATTGATGAATATATGAATCCTTAAGCTTTACACTTTTATCGATACAATTAAATTTTCAGATAAAGGAAGAGAGAGATATTTACTATACAGAAACATCAGTTTTATATTATTTAAAAAAAACAGTTAAGAGAAGTTATTATAAAATTAATGTAAATTCCCCCAAAAAGCAGGAAGAAAAATTTTTAGATATAAAATTTTTTAAGAAAAAAGATAAACAGATTAAAGTTATAACACGTTGGGCAGCCAATGAAACCAATATTGTTTGAACACCATTGAAACAATACCTGTTGGGCGCTAATGAAACAATTAAAGTTTAAAGTTGGATGATGATGAAAAACTAGATTTTTTAAAATTAACAAAAAAAATTATTTTAGGTTGATATAGTCTATAGTCTATAGTCATTCGAACGACGTTGTAGGTCACAGAGAGCTCGGCAGTGTGACGTCACGAGATAACATACTGGTTCGTTTATATACTGTGGTTTTACGGTATACATAGTGAGCAAAATAAGAGCATTGTATTTCTAACACAGTTTTTTTTTAAATATTGTTCTTCATTATTTGGTTTAGTTTTTGTTAGTATAGAACTCAACGTATTGACTACAAAATATTGTTGGTTGCCTAGTTGTCGAACTTTTTCATAGTGTCTTAGTGTGAAACAAAAAATTTGAAAAGCTCAATTATTTTTGGAACGCTACCAAAACATTGAAATAAAAATATAAAAAATATTTTAATTCAATTTCCCAATAAATTAACGATAAAAAATAATGAATAGACCACAAGGAACATACAGAAGATATGTTCACATCTACTAATACAAAATATATATTTTTGTAGTGTCCTGTATATAAAAAATCAAGAAGAACTGGTCTGAACTACATAACAATTTTATATTTGAACACGGCTAAGCCTCCAGAACATTGGTGTCTAAGAGGAGTCGCCTTATTATGTGACGTACAGTAATTTCAAAAAAAAATTGTACGTTTTTAACATATTTATTTTTTAATAAACTATTTTTTAGTTCCATTTCATTTTGTCGTGTTAAACATCTTTCTAAACTATAACATTTGGTAAAATATTTATTTGGTATTTGTCAAATTGTGGATATACAGGGTGTTGATAAATTCATGCCACAATATTCAGCAGGTGATGTATGCAATTAAGATGGGTCTTTTCTATGACAAAATTTCCTCAGAGCACTTCTTTCCGAGATATCACCCTTAAAAGGTAGTGGCTAAAATTGTGATTTTTTTTTCTAAACTTTCAATAAAGCTGGAGACTTAAAATTCTGCAAATTTCGTGCACTTGCAAAGCACTAGCCACGGTTAATTTTTAACATAAATGAATGAAACCAAATAAAATAAATCAAAGCATGAAGTTTTGAAATGAAATAAATTAAGGGTTGCTAATTTCACCCCCGTATAATGTAACAGGAATATTCACTAGTAATACCACTAGAGGTCAAAATAAGAACTAAATGTCAAATGGTTGAATTCGTGATGTACTCGTAATTTGTATTTTGATGGAAATTCAACCCTATTGAGTTCTGAGAATGTCAATAGTATTAATTTAAATACCATTTCCTAAGATTTGAAAAATCGAAATATTAATATTTCAAACAATACCAACGGCACTTGCCATTTTAATTTATAAATTTGACATTGTTAAATATTGTTCGAATAAAAGTTTTGACGTTATAAACTACTCCTGTCAGATCAATAATATAAAAATTTATGATTTAAACCATAGATTTGGACTTCGTTCCTCGAGTTGTTGATGTTGCCACGGTAACTTTAAAACGCGCGTTTTTTAAAGTTCGATTTAAACACGCTGAGGCGTGCTTTTTAAATAGGTAAAATGGTTCACCAATAAAAAAAATAAACTATTTTCTGTAATAATTTTATTGAAAAATCACATTTTACCCGTTATAATTTTACTTAGTTAACAAATTATTGGAAATTTTTAAAAAGTTTCCATTAAATTACAATTTTTCCAAATTCAACCAAACGCCTCCTTCCACAGACGTAATAAAGAACGGATTTAACTTGATTGGAGTTTGAGTTTTTTCATTAAGGGTAACTTTATAATTTTGTATAATTGTTATTATACCACATTTAGCTTGCATTTTACCAAATCTCATTCCTAAAAATTAAAAAATAACATCGATATCCATTCTAAGAATATATTTCATCCAATGACTCACCTATACATAGTCTAGGACCTTCTCCGAATGATAAAAATGCGAAATTCGATCTACCGACGGAATTTTCAGCACTGAATCTATCAGGATCGAATTTTTCCGGGTTCGGGTAAAAATCGGGGTCGTTGTGTATTGCTTCAATTATAAATTGTACTTTTGTTCCTTTTTCAATTACCACATCTGAATCTGGAACCTGATATGTTTTAGTACAAACTCTTGGTAACAGCGGTATCGGGGGGTACTTTCGTAATGTTTCTGAAAAAGTTGAAAACTATTTTTTTCGCAAATCGCTAAGAAATTTTAACATTCCAAAACATAAAACGATTACATGCATATTCGTACGTGAAAAATTCAGTTTTTTCATGATAACTCGGTTGTCCGTTGAGATACGAAAATGAACAAGAATGGCGTAGTATAGTGGAACTGTTCTGTGCCAATAACCAAAGGTTAGTGCATGTTAGTGGACCGAATCCCTACCGAGCCAATAACTTGCAGATGTTACGTAAATTGTAGATCTGAATACGCTCTACAAGTTTGATACCAAAAATGTTAACGATATATTTCACGAGAAGAAGGAAAATAGCAAAAAACCAGTTTCACTCCCCAAATTTTTGTTTTTTTCGATCTATATCTCAATAACCATGAACGATAGGTGAAAAATGTATAGGACCTTAATTGTAGATCGTGAAAAAGGCAACAAAAAATCATATAAAAATGTTTGTATCTCAACGAAGAATTGAGTTCTTATAAAAAACTATCCATTTTTTAAAGATGGCGGAATATACACAAAGACATTTTGGTTAGGTTGAAGTTAAGCTTTTCTAGGCCCTCTCCACGTAGTATTCAAAAATAGGCTTCATTGGTTCGTAAAATTATTTAACATTGTTTCCAAATTAATTAATATCTGTCGAATGTTAAGATATTTGGGGAAAAATAGTATAGAAAAGCCCCATTCCCGGACTCTGTGTTGCCAAGTCTTCCAAGAATTTTAGCCTTTTAATATTTGGTAAACAATGTACAATTATTTCTGAATTCATAAAAAATAAACCTAGATTTTTATCTATGTTTTTGTCTTTTAAATTAATTATTTCAGTAATACCGTAAGTACACATAGAAGTGCAGTACAATCTTCACTTTAAAATATTGCGGTTTAAACAAACTAAATTTAAGAATATGTTGATATTAAGAGAGATACAGGGTGTTAAACATTAGATTTTAATTTTTGTTTTGTATTTTGAAGAGGACGACACATGGGCTCATGGGCTTTATAATACTTAGCTTTTGGTAAATAATCGAAACAAATAAAATGCTCTGACGTAATAATTGAGAGAGATGATTGCTATTTAATGTCAGCATCTTTGTTACACACAATTAGTCTTAGGACGAGATTTTATAATACTTTTGATACAATTTTTAAAATGGAAAAATAAGGTTTTATTCGATGTTAAAATGATTGGGTTATAAATATACGTTATCTAAAACCTTTACTAAACACCACTCAAACGATGATAAGGCAATATTATAAAATATATATTTTGAGATTAAAAATAAAAATTTTTTTAGAGGACAATATTTTGAAGGACAACAATGAGATAATGATTTAAAATATTGCTATAAACACTGCGTACTCTGACTTATTTGAATAAAAAAAATCAAATGAGTTAAATCAATATTTAATGCTCTTTCCAATTATCAAGAGCAAATTGATAAAGAACTATTTACAGGCTTCTGTTCTTTGGTAGAACGATTTTTGATAATCTTTATTAAGCCAGACTTGAATTATCTTTTTGATAATACTTTTATGCAGTTCGGAAGGGATCTGTAGCAGAATAGCGTAAGTCAACAAAGCGCTGTACAAAAACAGTGGTAGACCAAATAGCGCAGAACAAAAACAGCGGCGGACAAAATAGCGCTGGACAAAATCAGCTCAGGACAAAATAGATCTGGACAAAATAGCTCCGCACAAAAGTGGCGCTTGACAAAACAGTGCTGTATAAAAACAGCGGCAGACAAAATAGCGCTGGACAAAATAGTGCTGCACAAAAATACCTCAGAACATAAACAGCGGCAGACAAAATAGCGCTAGACAAAATAGCGC
>CAJUYI010005983.1:0-14569 GCA_910591695.1 Galerucella pusilla
TATATCAGATACTATTGAAGATGTAATTCGACAAATGCAGGTTTCTTTATCTGGTGACGAAGAAGAGAATCAACAAGTGACTAATGGTACATATGTATGGGAACCAGTGACTGGCAGTTACCTGAAGAAATTTGATTTTTTGGAAACCGAAGATGATACTGGATTTACAGCGGAATTGTATGAAACAATGCACAATTTTTTTTTAGCGCATAATGCAAAAAAAATATAAAATAACGAAACAATTGTTACCTTTATTTTGAGTTTTTATGTAGAGTTTAGTTTTATTATTATGTAGTTGTACTTCTTTGTAATAAATAAATAAATTAGTACTGAGGAAACCAGAAGATTATTTTTTTAGTTTGAAACAAAAAAAAAGAAATCAGATTGCTGTAGGGTGCCACATCGCTCCCGCATATCCAGGCCAAATATGGCAATTGTACCGTCAGGCCATGCCTTTTAAGATCCCATTGATTCAAATGCATACAATGATACCAATGCTGCTTCATACAACGAAATGTAGCGGCGATGCATATGAGTCCACATTGGTCTCACGAAGCAATTAATGCCCAGTTATGGATAAGACCATGTTGGTCTCATCTGGCACTCAACGTGTTAATGATCAACAGGCTATTGAATATTAATATAAATAAATGAAACTGTACATGTTAATAATAATTTTGTATACAGAGAACTTTTTCCGAGTCCACGAAAATTGTCGGGAAGCTTAAGGAAAAAAAAATTGAGATGATTTGATAAAAGTTACATAATTTAATCATCGCTGTTCAATATCAATTTTTTTAACACTCTCCGTTACCGAGATATTATACTCAAAAAACGAGAGTTTGAGTTTTCATGATGCTTTAAGTCCAAAAGTTTTAACTTTGGACAAAAATGTACAGAAACCTTTTTTGTGTGAAATGAAAGCACCTTCACTTCCGATCATGCGGAAACCAGCAGATTTTGTATTTTTAGTAAGTTTTAGTACATATAGAGCTACTACTTTCCAAAGTTGTTCTATTAGGTCTAAGGTATCTCTCATATCTTCAACTGCCACGCTCGAGTATTCCCGAAAAATCTCCTATTCGCCTCCCTAACTATACCGGCACTTATCCAGGTCTGATAAAGCAGTGTAGGAATGTCAGAAGAGTGTGTGACAGGTGTGCTCACTCCTGTCAATCTTTTGGCACCATCGATTCAGAGTAGGATCAGAGGGGTGTCTGGAGAGTGGGTATCGATATTTATGCTGCACAGGTTTGCTTATTTTCGCGATGCCTCGTGAGAATAACCACTGAAAGCTTCTGGTTGGTTTCTGCTGAGTTTATGGATAGAGCAAGCATACTATCCAAGCAACCAAACTAAGAGACACCATTATTTTCATTGCTCTTTTGGTGTTCTAAAATATCGATACTCCTTCAATACTTCAATTTCTCCATCTTTTCAATATACTTCCTCGACCCTCTCAAAGCACAGATCTGAGGGTATGTACTAATACCTATAATGTGAAAAAATGTCGTACTTCCTTCAAAATAGTAGACTTGTCAGAGAAATTTGCTGTTTGTGTCCTGAGAAGAAGATCCTGGATCAACTCATTTTTGTTCCAATGAAATGTTTCCAAGCTTGCTGAGATGACTTCTCATAACAGCCGAGACGTACAAAGCGATTTCTACTTCACCCAACCTCTCTTCTCTATAACGCGTTACTACTTTTAGTGCCACTTAATCGCATTTCTCACATCTTAACTATATTTTTCCGTTATTTTACTCATATTTCCGGGTACATCATGTGGTGTAACAATCATTTCATCACATACATCTCTAACCAGCGTTTTATGGTCCTTAAAACTAGTTCTTTCTCACCAGGTTCAAAAAATAAAAAGTCTACCTCTATCTAACACAAAAATGTTTGAAGCCTCCGCCTCTGGTAACAGCTTGGTATGGTTCGTTGGATATTTGATCTTAGAAAGGGATCCTTTCGCAAGGGTTGATTTATGGTAATAACCTCCATGTAAAATAATATGTTTCGCAAAGTGCCTAACAAAGCTCCTATTGAATGACAATTATGAATGTATTTAAACTTAAAATACTAACAAAGTATCTTTCCTGGAAGTTGGAATAGCAATTTGGTTTTATCATTTATAAATAACAAATTATGGGATGAATTGAATTTCATTTGATAATTCGAAAACTTTCGATGGTTAGCCACAGTCGGAGAAGGTTTTTCAGTTGCACAAGATCATTTTAGTCGGAATGTTCTCATTATTAAATTTGAATTGATGTATGTGAGGGTTGATGAACGATTCAACCCTTTTCCTCAGCTATATAACTAGAAGTATTTATTGTAACGAAAATAATGGGAAATTAAATGAATTACAGGAAAATGCAATGAACTGTTATCTGAATTCATTAGTGTCTTCACAATTCAGTGAATAAGTTTAATGACTATACGCTAAATAGAGCTCGGAGAAAGCTGAATTGAGATAATACAGATGGGAAGAGCCAAATTACCGGAAAAATTAGGAAATTGTCGAAACACAATCACAGAACAGTTACTTGTTTGAAAATGTTGATTGTATAATTAACTTGTACCTTTATTATAACCTCCAGTTGTAGGTGATACAAAAGAAAAAAGACATTTTATTTATTCTTCCATTATTAATAATAATTCCTCAAGTTTCTAAATTAATGAATGAATTTTCAAAGTGAGTCTCCACAACAAAAATGTAACATATATTATAAAATACATTTGCATCGTGAAGAAAAAATTATAGCAATTGATATAAATAAACAAGTTAACTAAGATACCTGTTATTAACGTATTTTGAAATATCAGGCATTTGTGGTAGGTCCACATTTATATTGACTTGTATTGTATTCTATGTTCAGGATATTATTTTTCTTAAAATTTTCAGATCTTTAAATGCCCGGTAGAGAGGAGAACAAGTGATCTGGAATATAGATATTTTTCTTGTACTTATTACAAAAAGGAAACTATTTCTCGCTATTCCAAATCAAAATTCGTAAATTCTAGAAAACCGGCCCTCCATAAATTGTCTTTACGACCGCTTAAGTGCATTATTTTTATTTTGCTATTTGTCATCTTCAGTAATAACTTGTTTATTCACTCTGGAACATTATATCCGTTAAGATTATTATAAGAACCGCGTACTTTATAAAATTGAAACGAGTAAATTCTTTTGAAATCATACAATACATTTTCCAACCCTCCTACTAAGAAAATTCAAAGTAGGAGTGTTCAGAAACAGGATGAAAGCTTGGCAAATGAAATTTATGTACATGTATTATGTAAATTTTGCCGAGCTTAAAACACGAAAAAGCTAACAAGAATTTTGTGGAATACTAATATTACATCCCTGAATGAGCAACAAATCATGACGATAATATTTGCAAGAAAAGAGATCCTGTCCTCCACAAAAATTCAGAAGGAAAAAAAAGGAAAAATCCAATTTTAAAATAAGTCGATTTTTGGGAAAATTACTTTCTCTGTTTTCACAGTTGAAGAAAAAAATTTACTGAAGTGAGTTAGCTCAAGTGTCTAACAAATCCTTTACAAACTTTTTTTTTGTTACTTGAACGTCAAAATTTCTTGCTAGTCTTATATTTCAAACAGAACACAGAGTCAGATGCTGCAAATGCAATACAGTTAGCTCAATAATGGAAGAAGGCCCAGTATGTGGAGTTTACTCCAGAGCACTAAGCCTAAGGATTGAGTAGGGAATGGAAAACAATACCAGCTTGGTTCAAACAGAGCTGGCTGGTATCTCAATTGTCGCCAAAGAACTAACCAGAAAAAGAATTTCTGGCAAAAACATAACAATCTGCACTGATAGTAGACAAGCCCTATTAGCCTTGAACAGACAACGTGTGTTATATCGGGGTGTGCCACCAATATTTAGCTATCTCCTCGGTAGATAACAATATTATCATAAGGTGGGTTGAAGGTGACACCTACGGCCTAACGACTTTGACAATTGCGGAACTAGCCAAACGTTACACCCATGGAATCAAAGGATGCAGTCTTGCTAGGATCATCTTGGGCGACCCTGGGAAGCTGGCGCCGAAGAAATATTTGAGGACGACCAGGAAAAACCTACGTTTAACAGTAGAGTTTCTAACTGGCCACTGTCAACTAAGGAAGCACCTCCATACTATGGTGCTAGTGGACACACCTCTATGCAAGCTGTGTGAACAGGAACAGGAACAGGAGTGTGTGTTCGGTGAGCTTTGGCCTACACATGCCGATATAAAGGAGATGTCTCCTAGTGACCTGTCCACCTTCCTGAGGAGGACAGGATGGACGATGACCTAGGAGGACAACTCTTTGGAAGGATGTCCAGAGGGTAACATGTGGCCTAAGTGCTGAGAGCCTATACACTCACTCTTCCTACTCTACTGATACAGATACATTTCAAATAATTGTCATTTGTCAACGTCCAATTAAAGTTTGTACGTCTATGAAGCCTCGTAGCTGAAAAATGAAATAAATAACCTTCAGTCGTGTATTTATGTTTCAGAATCAACAAATTCGTCATCATATTTGTGATACAATTTTTATCAATGTTGATTTTGGTCAATATAACCGTTACGGCGAGTGTGTGAGTTTTATTGACTTTGGTTAAAAGTGGGAGATGAAATCGACATGGCTCGATCCAGAGAAAAAACTACGTTTTAGTTGACCAGACAACATTTTCAAAAATGTTTTCATTGGATATTCCAAATGTTATTTTCACTTTTTTTGACAAACAGTTTGAATAAAAAGTGATATACAAGACATCCTCATAAACTGAGTGTTATGGGAAACTTATTTCACTCGTTACAGAAATTTTAATCAGAAATTCAAGGTGATTGAGACATGTCAGGGATGCAGCCAAGGAAATCTGGTCTTAGAGTAATCATCAGATTCCATATCTGTGAGCAGTGAACATGAAAGATCTCATAGTATATTTGCGTATGAATAAATTGTTGATAATTATTTCTGAAACCTCTGGAAATACCGTGGGATGGAACTATCGAGCAAACACATCTCCCAGTCCACATTATTAATGTAATAAGTTTAAGCCATCCCCTATTTTACATACCAAAAGAATCGTTTCCTTATTCGAAGGTCTCATTTCACAGCCATGAAAAATATTGGATTCGACCCTTTGCGGGTGAGAATCATAAAAAATCTGCCACAAGTTTTATAACAGATACGTCCAATAATTCAGGAGAACTTTTTCCCGTATATTGGCTTCAATAATACCCTAATAAAGTAAGCTCAATGTATGAAAATCGCTTGGATAAAATATACTTTATGGAAAGTAATATGCCGGTTATATTTTTCGATTTTCCTGTGTGGGCTTTCAAAGTCGTTGTCTTAATTAGAATTTACTCTGTTTATTTATTTGCTTAAGCGGTATTAAAAAAACAGAGGAAATGGTTCATATTTTTCATTCGCAGGAATCACAAACGGATATTTCGCTGAAATTCATGGATATTTTCATCCAATAACTCAATATAAAGTGAGATCAAGAGATGAAAATGGTTATGTTACTACTTCTATTTATTGTAGTTGGTTCGTAGGCGTAGGCACGGAATATTTTATTGAATATGCAGCTTGAATCTTGTTCAAATTATTTGGAAGGCCATTGTATCAATAATTCATAATATCCCATGTATTACTATCAGGAAATCTAGATCACGTTACCTAATAGATGTCTAGGACAAGCAATTGAGGCAGCTGGTTAGTTTTGGATTATTTATTCGATAAATAACAGTGTTGAGTAATTTTTCCGTCGTTTTTATTGCTGTATTTGATATACTGTGCGGATATTAAGTCTCACCTTCTCTAAGACAAAGGTTGGTAAGATTCCTTTTGGCTCTAAGAGTTGAGTAAGTGTATTGACTGTTGGAAAAAATGCACTCTACTTTGGATTCCTGGACGCACTGGAGCTGAAGAAAGCAGATTAGCAAAGAAAAGGGTTGAAATGGCCTCTTGGGGACTGGAATTCTTTTGCGGTATATGATATTGGACGAACTGGGTGGTAGCGACCATTGGAAACGTATTCAAAGCTTTGAAGGATGGACAGCTTAAACTGGTGGATGAGAGATGATGTAGATTCTGTGGATCTCATACTACTATAGTGTTGATTGACACACCTGAGTTTCTGGAAAACATTTGCTAGATTTAAGTGGACTGTATGTTAATTTACTTCAATTATTGATATCATGGTTCTGTCTAAAATGTGCAGTCAAGTGGTGGAGGAAGCACTCACCTTATATCTGGAAGTTCATCCGTGTGAATAAAGGGTACCTTGCTCTTCTTACTTCTACTTCTAACATATTTTAACTTATCAAAAAAATTGATATTGTCTTTGAATAGGCTCAATTGTAATAGCCGTCGGCAGCAAATGTGCTGACTTCACATCCGTGTATGTGTCCGGGTTATTGTTCAAGGTACTTTCCAATTTTGACAGTACAATTTGTCCCGGACAAATGGTGAAGTATTTGAATAGGAATAAAAAACATACGTTTCCCTATGAATAGAAGAACTGGACTAGGGAAAAGACAATAGATGAATTTAGAATAGATTTTACAGTAAATGAGTTCCAAACATTTCAACCACAAAAAACTTATTTCCATCCACGATATTAAATCTAGTTGCGCTGATGACGAGCCTTTTAGTGTTTAAGTAAAGTGTTTATGGTGAAAAATTTCGAATTTACCAATACCAAAAAATAATCTACTAGTAAAAGAAAGGAGACGACCAGGAATTTAACTTGTTAACCAAACGCAATCGGAGCTAAAAATACGGAAAGTAATGGAATATTCTCCAAACAATTGATTCTTAGGACATGGGAGAAATCTGGATAGGAGAGAATAAGTTTGACCAAATTGAAGCCAGCAGTTAAAATCCCTGAAATATGATCAAAATAAAGTATTTGTTTAAAAAAAAACGTATATACCTGTATAAAGCCAAATGAGAATTCGTAATTTTTCCTGAGCTAATCTAATAAATATCCCAATTTGGAAGATTATGAAGTGGAATCAACTATGGAAATTAGAATATTCATATGGAAATGCAATTTATTTTTATCAAGTCTTTCGTAAATTTTGCTTAATAAGCGTAATCTATAGTAATGGGAATTAAATAATACAATAATAGATATTTATAAAATTTATTTTCACTTACAAAATTACCTGAGTTACAAATAACTGAAAGAACTATCTCAAAGTCGGCGTAATATTTTATGTTATGAAAAATATACATCGTCTAGCTTCTATCATAAAAATAAATAATCGTAATTTATGATTCCTAAAAATTTTCAAAATATATTTACAGCTCGTATTCTATCGGTTATCATAAAAATATACAGAAAAATTTGATAATACACAGTGAAAATCATTACATTGAATTTTTTTTGTCATTTTAGATTTGCAGTGTATAATTTTCTAAATTCTTAGACATTTCCAAATTCCTTTTTGGTTAATCTTTTTCATTTAAATGTTAAGCAAGTGGAAAAAAAATACTTTGGACTAACACTATATACAAAAATAGTTATGTATTAAGTAAAAATTGGTAAGAATGGCACATATATAATTACACTAATTGAATATTGGTTTTCAAAATATTCCTAGTTCTAAGCTTTGTTGAGATGTTGTTGCTGGTGAGAGGATCAAATCTGGACCTATAACAAAAACATTTTATTAATGCAAAGAAACCCAAATTTCCAAATTCAACATAAATGATATTCACTGAGCGAAACTCTACTTAAAATTGCACCTCACAGTAAAATATGTTACTAGATTCCATTCCACTGTTGGCTGTCTAATTAAAAAACAACAACTGAATACAAATTAAAATTAACCTAGTATTTGACGAATTGAGTTAGGTCGTTGATAAATTCACTCAACGGTTAAGTACATCCTAAAAAAATATTCCTGACATCTCGAACTTTTTTTTTGGCAAACGAAACGTTATCAAATATATACCGATACAAAATTCTTTGTCTTTTTAAGTAAATTTTCACATTTATTCATTACTTCTAGATATGTTTCTTCTTATACGGTAAGGTTATTATCATCAGCATTATACTGTCAAAATTTGATCATTATTGGAATAAATGAGACAAAAATCATTGATTTAAATCCCACACTGAGGAAAATCACCCAATACAACTTTTATTCTGACCCTAGTTATATAACCACGAATTAATATTATAATATTGATAAAATACAATTATATTGCAGCAAAAACAAATGTTATTCTAAGTAAGGGTGTATAACTGCTATACAATTTTTTTTCTGTAGTTACATACCGAATCAAGTTGTATAACATTATCATATACTCTTTATATTTCCACAAGTTCGCCACAATTTATATAATCAAAATACAAAAATTATATACGGGTTACTATACCAGCTTTTTAACACAATAATACCGCCTTTATATGGTTAGTTGTATAATAAATATCTGACTTGTTGTATAAAAACAAATTTCGGTTATATACGTACGAAATATCTATTGTATTAGTTTTAAAATTACCGGTGATACGCACCAATCACCAATCAGCCATTAGCGAAGAGAGAGGGATTATGCCAATGACATGGACAAGTTCATTTTTATAGAGATTGAGATTACTTCATTACTTGTTTAGATGTTTAGAGGGTACCATGTCTAGTTTTTAACAGCGGTAGTGTGTGGTATCGATTGAAAATGGATACTTTTGATTTGTCCGAAGATGTTCAAAAATTATTCAGAGGTAAGTACCTGTAGCTATTTAATCATGTATGTTAATATTTAGCAAAAACCATCGTTTATTATTAAAGCACTAAAGCATGTGTTGGGTCGTTGGCTGGCGTCCATGCTTGTTGGCGGGAGGTGAAAGAAACATTTTATATTCCGTACTCTTCGAAATCGACCAAGAACACAAAACAAGCAGCGAAAGGCAAACTGTGGAGCAGATTTGTAAATGTCAGAAATTCGTTAAATTGCCGAAAATACAAACAAGAAAGAGAATGCTGAAAAGTCTCCATATAAAGGTATACTTATATCATTTTATTTCTTTGCAATTATTATTAATTTGCTATGATGTACTTACTTTTATAGGGTATCCGAACAAGGATGTAGAGTTGGAAATACTGGCCAGTATTGTCGAGCCCAGGGAAAGAGTACTGGATCTTTGGATAGAAACATATCAGCGAAGGAGAAATTTACTTAGAGCTTCGTCATTGACAGTCTAAGAAATCTTTGAGAGATATGCTGCTTTATGTACCAAACTTGGCCCAGAATTGGTAATATTCTAATTATTATTACTATATTTTTTTACAATAAAACTAAAAGTCAATGAACACAAAAATACTTTTGACTCGTTTCAGTATACAAAGGAAATATTTTTTAAATGTTGCGATGAAAAATTAATATCACTTTTTTGCAAGCTATATGGTGAGTTCATTTGTTTGTTTGTGAAGAATACATTTTTGTTTATTTGTTTGCTTTTCAAGAATAAAATAAGTACCTATAACCCTAAAAACTATTTTCATTTAGTGTGTGTATATTACCTAATACAATTTTTACAATTAAGAATATATTTTCGTTCTTTGTTTGTTTGTTTGTGAAAAATACATATTTGTTTATTTGTTTGTCTGTGATGAATACATTTTTGTTTATTTGTTTGTTTGTCAAGAATAAAATAAGTATAACCGTAAAAACTATCTTCTATTATATCCTTATCCATTTGTTATCGGACCGAAGAAAATACCTATATGATTGTTCGAAGTTGTAGACAATGGAAGCTCTATGTAATTGCTTGCTTCGGATTTCCACTGTCTTATGATTGTTTTATTCTACACAACGTTTCAATCGATATGAATGCCGAATGGTCTTCAGGTGAAATCTGTTCTTACCTGAAGACGATGGAAGATTCATTTCGATTGAAACGTTGTGTAGAATAAAACAATCGGGACAATGGAAGTCTGAAGCCAGGAATCATATAATGCCTATATAAAAATATTACAATGCCTTAATGCCTATATGAAAATAATATAATGCCTAATACCAAGATTATAATGACAATATAAAAATAATATGATGGCCGTACAAAAATAATATAATAGTCATACAAAAGTTAAATAATATCAAAACAAAAATAATAAAGGTTATAATCTGGTTTACTGGAGTGAAACAATGTCAAATAACGATTATCTATAAATTGTATAACTGTCATACAATATTATTATTGGTCTGAAAACGGGTGTTATAATTATTATACAACATTGTTATTGGCTTAAAAATACGTATAATCATAGTTATACAAAATGAGAATAATAGTTATTCAAGTGAATTTTAATGCATATATTCTGGTTGTATAACCAATATACAATCATGTTTAATCGTTAAACAATCCAAATTTAGTTTCCAGAAAAACGCGTTTTATAACCACAAAATAATAGTTGATTTGTCACAAATAGTATATACCTTTTGTATAAAGATAATACAAGTCTTATATTATGGTTAATGATTTTTCCCTCAGTGCAAATAGCAAAGGACCAATAATGCTCCCTTGCGGTATTCCAATATTTGGATTAATTAAAGTAAACTTACTATTTTAGTGACAAAGAAGACACACTCTTTGTTGTCTATTGCACATGTAGGACTGGACCCACTACAAGGAAACATAACTACCCATTGTCAGTATTTTCTTGTAATATTTATTATCCCCATTAGCTATTTTTTCTGGATCACTCTGCAAGTAACTTACACGATTCTCAACTTTTCCAGTAATTTGATTGCACATACTCCACATATATTTGGATTGGTTTTCCGAGTTTTTCAATCTACTTATATTTTTATTGTTTTCAGTTAATTTATGAAAAATCATATTCTTTTTAATTCAGGACTACTTAAGATTTACAATTTCCTAGATCATTTTTTGATTCAGTAACCTCCATTAATTTTCCATAGCTGCACTTTTTATTCCCAATTTTTGTAGATTATCATAGCAAGACATCCATCAGATTTAAAGCCAAAATAATCCATGAACGATTTCCACTGTTTACTTACTCATTCCATTTATCTGTTTCACACTGTGAAATCCTGACTGTAGAGTCCTGTCCATTATGTTTGGTAACATTTAAAAAATAACTTGACAATATTTTGAAACAAAAAACAATTAATTATTGAATCTATCCTTTATTGACTTTACAGAGATTATTTTCTATTGCTGCTGATCATTGTATTCCATCCACTACCTACAGTACAAATCCTTTGATGATGAAATAATGTCGAAAAAATTCCTACTTTCGAGAATAACGCCATAAGTTCTATAAAAGTCGAAAAAGATCTGCTTCAAATAAGAGAGATCGGTTAATCTTATAATCATTTTCTCTCCGCATCGACATATTTCAGTTTACCATTGTTTCGGAGGAGATTTATGTTGTTTTTTTTCTTCTTCCGCTTCGGGCAACATCTAAAATGGCGATTTGCAATAACGGAAAGAATAAATACATTGTGTTCATACGAAAAGTAGAGGAATACAAGGGGCTCATTAACATTCAATTGATTTTTATACTGAGAGTGCCATTTTAATATGGCAAATTTTATGACTAATTACGCGGTCTAATCCGAAAATACATAAAATGTTCTCATTAAAATAAGATACATACATACACGAATAAAAGGGGCTCGCTGCAACTCGAACTAGATTGAAAAGGGCTACATTTCGCGCGAACAGAGAGAGAACAAGATCATTGTCAATTATTGCTTTAATCGCGTAGTCATTCTCACACTGTCATTGGGAGTGGTAACGTTTTGTGTGGAAATATGGATAGTTGTTGAGTTAATTCACTGAAAATGTGTGCAATAATACCAGTAGTTGAAAGAACAATAACATCGGGAGGCTAGTATCTGAGGCAAAACAAATTTATTTGTCAGAACCTCAAAATGAGGTATGACTTGATACCTAACGCCCTTTGAAATAATTTGAGGAGTATCTCCAGTAGCGAGAGGGTGAATTTGACGCTTATGACATTAGCGCTAAAAAGTATCCCCTCCAAGTTAAAAGTTGACGTTTTTGGACATTTTCTTCATTCGCTTTCATGTTTGAAGGTGCGACTATGTTAAATTTTCCTTAAAAATTTAGAGCAGTGGTTAGGGCAGCGAAATATTCAATTTCATCGGTATCTGCTATAAGTGAAGCTTCGACAATCGCGACAACATCTGGAAACACGTTTTCTCAAAATGAGTGATTCCGAGAAGGAATTGCTTTTTCTTAATTCACTGCCGAAAGTACGTACTAGCTGCTTCTGATCATGATAAATGTCGGACTTTCTGCCCCCCAACAGAAGTAGCAGGTAATAATAATAATAATAATAATAATAATAATAATAATAATAATAATAACTTTATTGCTTATAGAAAACAATGTTTACAGCAAGGTTAGTGTGTGATAATATATATAAAAAATTTTTTTTTTCAAGTTTACAAGTCTGTTTGTAATAAAAAATAAAAAAAAATGAAATAAATACATCATTCTTCGAGTATAAATGACCTCAATTTGAGAATATTCCAAAGGTAGCAGCATATAGTTTTTCCCTCAGATAGGTTTATATTTTGTAGAGAATTTACTAATGTTTCCAAATTTTGCAGACAGGATATGTTTTGTTTCATAACTGTATATATCGGACACTCAAACAAAATATGAAAAATAGTTTCTTTCTCGTCCAGGTTACAAACAGTACATGTTAAAGTAGGATCTATACTATTATAGGTTATGCCGTTTAATGTGAACTTTTTAAATTTTAAATTGATCAACCGTCCGGAGTTGAGCCAAAGTACGAGTGATCTGAATTGGAGACTTCAACAGTAAATAATTGCTTGGTTCACGTGTTGTGGTGAAAGCATTATATAGAGCCATGAAAAGGTACGCTGACGATGTAGCAATATCGGATTCGTGCAGGCAGGTATAATATTTGGGAAACGGTAGTTTTTGTTGTGCTGTTAGATGACCATGAATTAATTGATTTCATAACTGCAGTGACTCAACGTCAACAAAAAATTGTTTGATTTGGGATGCCCAATTATACTTTGTGGTAGTGGAATTCATAATACGTAGCTGTTGCTCAAAACAAAGTCTGGGATAGCGAAATTTTTCCATTTGAAGAATCTTCAGTAACCAATTTATTGTCATTTTGAAAACATTGTACGACAACTTAACTCTTCCTGTTTCTATCCGAATAACAGAGTCCGAAGTATTAACCGGTACTAAAAGGATTCGTTTTAGGAAATGTATTTGCACCCTTTCTAGTGCATCCAAATAACGAGGACCACAAACAGAGACACTGTTAAACATAACGCTTAACGCTAGAGATTCAAATAGTTTGACTCTAGGGTACCACATGTCAATTTTTGCCTTACACATCACAGGAATGAGAGCGCCAACGGCTTGTTTACCTTTTTTTACAGTTGCAGTTGACATTTCACTGAATAAGCCAGAGGAAGAAAATGTTACACCTAAATATGTATATGTATCACTCAATTCTATGATCTCGTTCTTAAAATAAAATTTGTAGTTCGGTTTTTGGAATCCACCTTTAGAAAAGGTAACAATTTTTGTTTTATTAAGATTAACAGTTAAACAATTGGTTTCAGTATATTTTTCCAAAATTTTCAGTTTCCTTGCAACATCAATTTCAGAATGAGCCGGGATAACGAGATCATCAGCATGTTAGAACATCATTTCTATTATCGATATTCACACCTTGAGCTCCTTGAGCATAAAAGTAGTCAGAACCTTTTATTCGAACAGTTGCTTGTGAATAAAGTATTCTTATTAAGCCAATAATTTTTGACGAGACTCCAAGATTGAATAGTTCCAGCCATAACAAATTGTGCCTGACTGAGTCAAAAGCTCTTTTGAAATCGACAAAAATTGCAAACACTACTCGGCTTTTATGTCTAATATGTAGATTAATGACAGAGCTCAAGGTAAAACATTGTCGATACACCCTCGGCCTGCACGGAAGCCAGACTGACACCTTGGCATAACTCCACAGTTATCAACCCATAAAGATAATCTGTTTAGAATAACAGTTGTGAAAAATTTTGTACAGCAACTCACCAAAGCCAAACCTCTATAATTATCAGGTGTATCAGATGGGCCTCCTTCATGCAACATAGACAATAAAATGTTAGACCACGAATTGGGAATTATTGAGGAATTAAAGATTGAGTTGAACAAAGAAGTACCGGCCGTGAATAGAGAAAAGTAGTATACCCCACACGGGCAAAAAGTTTGAGAGCCCTGAAATGCGCGCCATCATGGTGCACAGTGCAGGATTCTCAAACTTTCTACCCTTGTAGTGTAATACACTATTATTTACCCGCTGCCTCCCCAATTTGAGCGCTAGTGATAGCAAAAACCATGTTCCATGATTGAATTTTTGTGGGTAGCGATTTTTTTTTAAATATGCTAGAGAACTGACCCAACACCTCAGGAGAGACCTTTGAGTTAAGGGTTAATTCGGCATGATGAACATAAAACCGGTTTTTGATTTGGAAATGATACAAAATTTAT
>CAJUYI010005984.1:0-14567 GCA_910591695.1 Galerucella pusilla
AAAAAGGCACTTGTTGACTAGACTATTATCCAGTGAGGATTTTCCGTTGACCAGTAGCGGCAATTTTATTTAAGATCATCTACTTTTAAGTGTCTCTTACATTCTATTGCGTTTGACATTACATTTTAGTTATATACAGGTTGCGAAAAGTCTTATCGCGTCATACGATTTACACAAGTACGACAAGGAAAATAATATGAGAAAAACATTGACAGATTGACTATCCACACTATTGGAGTAGGTTATATTCTCAGAAACTGGGCGATTTTCAAATGCCACAATACACAAATTAACTTCAAGATCTCATCCATATCTCAAATATGGTTTTACGAAATCCAAACAAGAGGGTTCAATAAAACTCAAAGTCCAAACCACAATAATTTAATTTTGTCCACCAAAAGGACAATTAATCTGCTACTAGCTTCGGTACATTAATTACCATCATCAGACTACAATAGAAATGGTATACTTAATATAAAGATCTCATGAAATTATGTTTGAAAACTTGGACTTGGACTTACGGACAGTGTGCCTAGTATCCAAAATTGCAGCCTTCTGCAGATAGACGTATGTTTTTGTGAAGACCCAGTTAGCTGTTAGTTTGGTGGATGAAACGATGACCGGCACCACCTAAACTTGCTCTGCATGCCACATCCGTCCTACCTCAAGTGCAAGATCGGTGTTTTGGCAATTTTCTTGTATTTTTCTGAAATATTGTTGTTATTGGGTACAGCAACCGAGTTAGCTTTTATCCACTACTACGATATCAGGCCGGTTATTCTTCACCCGTCTACCGGTGATAGTCTAGTAGTATAGTCTAAAATCAGCATTCTCCAGGACCGAATGCGGATGGTACTTGTAATAAGGGGTGTAGGTGTTAACTAATTCAAATTTGTTGGCCAATGACGGATGATGTTGCAAAGTTGATTGTGCCTGCGTAGGTAATCAATGTTAGCTATGGCTGAACATCCTGACGTAATCTGTTGTTTGTTGACACCTTCTGAACTTGGCCGACACGATGTTTGGATCTCTTGGTCTTGAACTGCCATAATAAATCCTTCTGTTTCTGGAAATAATGTTTCATCAGAGAGCCACTTATTTGATGCTTCTTTGTTGATTTGAGGTTGATTGAGGTCGTGATGATGTCGACCATACTTAGGCATTTTGCAATTCCACAGGAAGGTTCTGGCCCTATCATGACCTCCGTTGCTCCCTGCTTTTATTACTTGATGGCCTGGTACCCAGGCTAGGGTTACTCTATTATGACTGCCTAGTCTGTCTAGGGCCTTCCGACACTCCCACATCAGATTTGATGTTATCTTTTATGAGCGTATCGCCTTAAGGGCTGCTTGGCTGTCGGAGTAGATGAAGATTCTTTCGTTATCCACTTCCCGTCTCATCAACTCGTTTGCACCGCCATTACCTCTGCCTGAAAGACAGTAGCATGTTTCCCTAGGCTTAGAGAGATCGTGATCTTCTCTTGTACCCCATATATTCCGGCTCCTACTCCGGAGTCTGTTTTTGAACCATCAGTGTACCAGTTGAGATTCGCTGTTATAGGAGGCCCTGCTTCCCAGTCCTTTCTCTCTGGAATATAAACTGTATAGTCGTTTTCAAAACTATATTGTGGGGCAATCTGATCCGTTGTTATTCCCATTGTTGGATCTGCCTTTATTTCTTCATATAGCTCTTTGTAGACCTTACCGTGTTCTTGGCTTATCGGAAAAGGTCCCTGTAATAATCTGTGACTAACAGATCTTGCATTTCCTTGAATGAGGATATGCAATGGTGGTAGATTTACTGTTATCTCCAGGGCCGCAGTCGGAGTCGTTTTCATGGCCCCCGTGATACTTAAGCAGGCCTGCCTTTGAATACCACTCAGCTGCCTCTGCGCTCCAATCTGCAGTGTCCTGGGCCACCAAACAACTGATCCATAGGTTATCATTGGCCTCACAACCTGTGTATATAACCATTTGGTCATGTTGGGATTTAATCCCCAATTCTTTCCACACATTTGCCTGCACCTTCCAAGGGCGATTCTGGCCTGGTTTTTTCAATCCTAGATATTTGTATGTTTCATTATTTTACATGGCAATTATTGCTATTACTATTATTACCTATTAATATTATTAGCACTGAAGATTTAATTAAAAAATCTGACATTCCAAATAACTTATTTTCTCTTGGCTTATAATTTTGTATTTTTTCGATTTTAACAAACACGTGTTAAAAAGACTTGTACACATCAACATTAATTAACAATAATAAATAAAAACTACAAAACGTATGTTAATTAAAGAAAGTATACGCAAGCTTTCACACCATTTACAGCAAAACGAACATATTAAATACAACCGTGAGAAGCCGACCCAATAACTTGGCATTCAACATTGGTAGCCTGAATGGTAGTAACGTTAAAAAGTATTCTATATTTTCGAATGATGTACAAAATAAGACTCGCCTGATTTATTAACCCCTTTGAATTATGCCAATTACTTCATCCGGGTTTCATTTGACGTTTCCGCATTTTACTTGCATGGAAATAGAAAATAATGGATTGATTTAAGTATTAAACTGGACAGAAAATTTGATATTGTCGAGTTGAGATGAGGCCATTTTGTTTTTTCATCATTTCCCAGCTCTGTCGTAAGGTGACTAAATTTTTCCCTTGTTGATTTTAAGATCTATAAAATGAAGTTGCAGATGTAGTCGAGCTACTGGTTGTCAAATTCAAGAAAACCTATAACTATTTGCAACTATTTGCACTCCATATTACCATACAATCAGAAAGATGATGAGAAAAACACACAGATGATCCGCATAATATTTTATTCAAATTTCTTTACTCGTTTTATTTATTTATTTAAAAATAGAAAAAAAATCCATAAAATAATTTCAAAATATTATCCAACAATGTCACCAATATACTTTTTATAACTTGATAAAATTAAGAAAATATAATAATATAACCTTTATCAGGATGCAGTGAAACTTGAAATCAAATATGGGCTAAAAGGCATTGTTATAACAATAGTTGTGACGTCAATGTCTAGTGACGTCAAACCGTTAGAATATTCAGCTGGTGGTGTCAATGTTCTGTCTCAAGATCTTCGTGCATAAGCGTAACTTTTAGGGGCCTTTTAAAAATAAAATTGTTCCAAAACATATAAATCTGAAAAATGAGGTGAATGTTTTTAATGTTTGATGTTTGCATTGTCGAATGAACGACGCTGTTAATAATGGTTGTTTTGTTTTCATGAGACAAATTGAATAATTTGACCTCTTTATTTTTAAAAATATTTCCACTAATGATTAATAGTATCAAATATCAGATATATTTACTGATAAAACCACATTTATTAATGTATCTAATAACATTCAGCTTCCGTTTACATATACTTTATTAGAAAAATATAAAACCGCAAAGACCACAGAGATCATTAACAAAGCTGAAATACTTGTGTGGATTGGTAGGTGATCTTTTTTTTAATCCTCACTCCATTTAAAGTCTGCGTAATAGTGAAACATATCAAGAAGTGATAAAAAGTAGAATGAAATAGGGAATTCCATAAACGAAGAAAGGATTTGTTGGAAATATACAGACAGTGAGTGATAACATTAATATTTTCAACAGAAACTCTGCTAACGTTTGTAATAGAAGCCAGAAACAGGGTAATAAGAATTAATGAGGAAAAAAAATATATGGAAGTACCAAAATACAGTTATGGCAAAGGTACTCAATCAATAAAAATTCGGGAATATGTCAGAGGTTGAAAACTTTGAATGTCTCAAAAAAAACATTAACAATCAAAATGACAAAACAAAAACAAAACAAGCAAGAGATTCACAATAATGAGAATGTACAAGACAGCAATAAGAACAGCAGTCAGTTTTTCAGCTGAAACTACAGGAAGAATAAGCGGTGATGAAAAAAAAAATGGGAAAATTGGAAAGAAAAGTTATTAGGTAACTCCTTGGACCAAAGAAATTAAATAAGGGACAGTATAAAAGATTGACGAACTTGGAAGTAGAAGAAATAGTAGAAACTGAGAACAATAATAAAAGAATTCAAGATAAGACGGCTTGGACATATTAAATGAATAAAAGGAAGCAGTAATGTGAAGAGAATAACAGAGGGGACACTAGTTATAAAAAGACCAGATGCTTGATGGTTAGACCAAATAGGGAGAGATCTAGAAAAACCAAAAACACCCAGGAGGGAAAGGAATGGATGAAAATTGTGGAAATAGAAAGCTTCAAATTCAAGCAGGACATTTATGTGGATTCACTCTCCAGTTTAAGTGCCCAATATGGGCAGTTACTATTTCGGAAGTAGAAGGACTTTTTGCGTAGTGAGCTCAAAAGTGTAATCTGATCGAAAAACAAATAATGAAGCGTCCTCCGACTGATACCTACTACATTTTCTTCCAGTGTATGTATGTAGTCAATTTATTTTTTTGCAATAAATTTTTCAAAACAGACAAACGTAGGTATTAAAATAAGGAAATAGTAGATTGAGACATATATTGACTTATTTTCTTGTTTCTTAGTAAAACCAGATCTTCAGTAAGGTGTTTCATTCCAGAAATATATAGACCAGTAGCCCATGACACGTGTAGGCTTCATTATTTTAAATAGAAATAATATTTGGAAAATTATTATCGCATTAAGTATCGCCGTGAAATGTAGATGCCACTTATCTATGTTTTTAGCATCTACAAGATAGCAAAATCTCCATTAATTTTATTTCTTTCCACCTTTTCAACAATTTCTAAAAACCTCGTTTATCAAATCAACACTTGGATTTGTATGCCATTTTTTACCATGAAGTAGTACCAAAGGAATGCATACAAGTACGTGGTATCCATTAATTAGTTGTTCTAGTTCCGTGAAAACTCCAAGATGTCCCCTGTAGCGTCGATTAGCAAATTTTGGTTTTGTACAATAGCCTCTGCTTGTTTTTTAAATGAGGCACCCTGTATATTTTTGGTCTATATTATATATACATACAGTGTGGAAACCACTTATGGAATAAAATTCTTCATGTCATTATTTTAAAAAATTGTAAAAAATGCCGAGACACGTCAACTTTTGAATTGAGTTGTGCGTTATGTGAACATAAATGTAAATGTACAGGGTGATTCACGCAAGTATGCCATGGTCGGTGTTGTTTTTTTTTAATGAAACACTTTGTATATTTGTATATTTTTGAAATCCTCTTAATGAACCGATTCCAACAAACTACATAATGTATGATCAATATACAGGGTGAAATTTTTATTTTTACAGTTATTAAACACATACATAAAATACCTGATGTATTTGATTTTAATACATTAAAATAAATGCTCAAAATGTTTTCCACCTAGTTGTTGGCAATAGCACAGTCTCCTATTAAACTCCTCCTCAACTTTGTTCAAAGTTTGAGGTGAAATATTCCGTATTTCCGCTGAGTTTGAGGTCTACAATGCTAGTTGGTTGTGTTGCGTATACTTTGTTCTTGAGATAACCCCAGAGAAAAAAATCTAACGGCGTAAGGTCTGGTGATCTAGCTGGCCACTCAATAGTACCTCTTCGTCCAATCCATTTATTGGGGAAGATTTTATCTAAATGAGTTCTTACCATTAAAGCATAATGGGGTGTTGCCCCGTCTTGCTGGAACCAAACATTTTCACTCGGTACATAACGCACAACTCAATTCAAAAGTTGACGTGTCTCGGCATTTTTTATAATTTTCTAAAATAATTACATAAAGAATTTTATTCCATAAGTGGTTTCCACACTGTATAATGTATATATAATATTGTTATTAAATATTATTATTATTATTATTATTAATTAATTTTTTATCACTTGAAAGTTAATGATTATTTGCAATTTAGAAAAATTGTATCATGTTTATTGCCTTAGTTCATAGGAAATAATTACACTGAATTGTAAACATGTGTTCATGGTAATAAACAAAAATTTATGACTCGATTTGTCCTGCTTTATTACTGGTAATATTGCAAGTTTTAAAATCCTTCCTACGTAAAAACTATTCGGTGCTTCTTATCTTAATAGTGTTGTTGAATTTTAGTAGAATGTGGGACACACATTGAATTTAAATTGAATTTAAAAAAATAATGTAGTTACCAATGAGACTCATTTAAATTTACCTATGTGAGGTATGAAATAATTGGTAGGAGCAAAGTCTAAATAAAAAATTCACTGAAATAAACAAGATGTAATAAAAATATAAAATAGTAAATCAACTAACTATTTCTGAATTATTGTAGAGAATAACAGAAATTACAACAAAGTAAATGTTACAAAAGTGTAATATAGCACTCTAGCGTATTTACAGTTTGTATATTGAAAACCAATACATAATTAGGATTATATATCCAGAAAAAATGTACAAATAACATTAGATTCCAAAGATAATAGTTAAATACCATTATCAAGCCTTACAAAGTTTAAAAAAAATACTGTCACAACCAATATTTACAATAGAGAGTTATTGGAAACACGAATTTACTGCCTTGCAATAATTGTTATGACCATAAATAGTGCTTTACCTTAAAACAGACTTAAAATTTGGAGTTATTGAAACATGAAACTCTATAATGACATTATATTAAGATAGGTGTCACATATGACACAGATCACCTACAAATTGTGACATATAAATATGAAACATGAAATAAAGTCGGGATAGTGCACTGCAGTAATCGCGCACAAATTAGGACAAGCACTAACCTTAATAATGTTTCCTTTATTCAAAACATCAAATGCGCATGCGTATATGTCACTATAAGGACAGCACTATTACTGCTTGACCTTATAAAAGTTCCAATAACTCTCTATTGAGTGGCTCGATCAATTTATTCATCAGTGATATTGTCCAACTTCCACATTTTCTCTTCGTCCACGATTTTGCAATTTCTCTTTAAGAAGTTAACACACAGAATACAGCTCTTTTCTCACAGAATACAGCTCTTTCCTTATAGAACCGGAATGAAAATTAATATACAAGGAGAGGTCGAGCCGACCATAGGAAGTATATTATAACGTCAACAATTAAAGTGGTTTGGATATATGGTAAGAATGGACATCTCAAGAGGGGTAAAGTCGCAAACCAAATGAATAAATAGAAGATCTAGAGGAAGGGATAGAAGAAAACGGGATGATGTAATAGCTGGTATCCTGGAAAAAAATAACAATAGCTGGAAGGAAGGGAATGAGCTCGCACAAAATAGGAGATGCTGGGCACAATTTGTGTATAGAATAAACTGAACCATTAGTGTATAAACCTCATTATTTATACCTTGTATAGGTACTATTATATATAATTTTGTATTGAACCCAACCCTGAGATAAGTAATTAACAATGAAAATTAAATTGAAAAATATATAATATTGATAATTAAACAAGATTTAATATTATAAACAAATAGAGAAGTTATAAAAATCAATACAATATATACATACATGATGTTTTGTCTTGCTGATAATGATAACATTGTTTTTTGTTTACCATTTATTTTAAAAAAGTTACTAGACAACGTCTTCAGTAATTTCCCTCCGCATTATTATTTGTTGTATTTACTTTGCGTTAATATACAGGGTGTCCCAAATAAGAGTGACTGATTTTAAACATAAATGCCCAGCTTATTAATTGCTCCAAAGAGATGGGTTTTCACTAGTTCCACTAGTTTATCAAAGAGATTTTTTTAGGCTTGTCTGGCATTTTATCCCATCAACACAGGGTGCTTTACTAATGTTGGTCAAATTCAAAGGGGAAAATATGTATTATTTTAAATGGAACACCCTATAATTTTTGATCTCATTTGAAAGAGCAATCATTCTCCTTTCCAAAAATGTATAGTTTCCTATTTTTTGTTTCATTAACCACAAAGATATTCGAGGTTTCATGTAGTAGTACATTTTTAATTAGTAATTTCATATGAACGTATTTTGATGCCTTAAATGGCTTAAATCAACTCATGCTGTGACCGTTTGACGCATAACAACAAAATCAGCAATTTTGACCACCACATCATTCGTTAATAGCACGAGATTCATTAAAAACGTTTCTTAATGATAAGTGGATTGGTCGAGCTGGACCGATTGAATGGGCACCGCGGTCTCCTGAATCAACTGTCCCAGTTTTTTTTCTCTGGAGATATGTGAAGGATAGATGATACAATCCTTAGCCTAACAATTTAGCAGAACTAAAAAATAATATCAGGAACATTATTGAAAACATTCCGCAAGAAATGTTAGAAAATTCATTTGAAAATTTAAAATTTCATTAAGAGTTATGCATAAACGAAGAGGGTAGGCATATGCAGCATTTATTGTAACTTTTTTGTTCTTTCTTCTTCATATGTATTGAATAATGTTATCATGTTTTCTTACTAAATAAACTGTTTGTCAGATTTGTTGGCAATTATTCATGTAATTAAAAATGTACTACTACATGAAACCTCGAATATCTTTGTTGTTGATGAAACAAAAGATAGAAAACTATACATTTTTGGAAAGGGGAATGATTGCTCTTTCGAATGAGATCAAAAATTATGGGGTGTTCCATTTAAAATAATAAATATTTTCCCCTTTAAATTTGACCAACATTAGTAAAACACCCTGTGTTGACGGGATGAAATGCCAGCCAAGCCTAAAAAAATCTCTTCGATAAACTATTGAAACTAGTGAAGACCCCATATCTTTGGAGCAATTAATAAGCTGGGTATTTATGTTTAAAATCAGTCACTCTTATTTGGGACACCCTGTATTTAAATTAAAGTATTCCAAATTAAATTCTAATACTTCGATAAAAATTCATTCAAGCAGTGCGTAGTTTTTCCTACTATACAACGTAAGAAGACTGTATTTTTACGAATTTGTTTGTATTTAATGTATTATAAAACTCATTGTTCTGTACACTTATGTATTCATGTATTGCTGCTCTGAATATATTATACTATGCTAATATCTGCATTTATTTGGCTATGATGTTATGTAAACAATTACCTTTTAAAATTTTAACCATGCTTATCATTGTTGGAGCTATATACCTACGCACAGCACACTTTATTCTATTCTCATATTGAAAATAAGTTATTTCTTCAAGATTTTTATTGTATAACCTGACATCTCTCTTATTACGTTATATAAGGGTTAATTTTGAGAATAACCATGCACTTCGTACTGCAGAGAACAGTAATAATTTAATATGGAACGAATGAAATTGTCTTGGATATGTTTCCATGGATAAATAAATAAATACTTTATTTTCTTTATGACAAACATAGAGTATGTGTAGTATTGGTCAGATTTAAAGTAAAAACAAAGCAACAAACACACTGAAGTTCAAAAAACCTTTCGACTGAATGTGCTGTCAAGAATTCCTTTAATTTTATCTTAAAGGATGCCATGCTTTTACACATTTTTAGCTGTATTGGTAACCGATTAAAAAGTCTTTGTCCAATTGAGTTTTAAAATGAATATTTCCCCTTCACACTAGGGCACGTAAGGTATCTTTATCATCTAGTATTTATATCGGACTTTATCCTGTTGGGAACCTGCTCCCCCCTTTTTGAATGAACGGTACCTGAATAACTTGCATAATACAAACTCTTATGTTATTTCCAATTTATTTTCAGCCCTCGGGATGGAGAAAGCTCAGAAATATCGTGCAGTGGACTCCATTTTTTCAAACCTACAAAAAGCAGAGGTATCCTTGGGTGCAGCTAGCTGGACATCAAGGAAACTTCAAAGCTGGACCTGACCAAGGCACTGTTTTGAAAAAATTGTGTGCCAAGGAAGAAAAATGTTTTAAAGTGAGTTTTTTTATTTGATTTATTTTGTTGTTGAATATCGATTGATATGTTCACTACACCTAGTCAAAGTTCTAAGTCTTTCGCACTTCAATATTTGGCTTTTTGTGTTCCTGTTAGATGTTTATATGGAAAGACTAGTTGTTCATATCAAAGTGATACAAAAAATAAACGTCTCATCAAGTGTATCTTCTGTAATTTATATTTAATATTCTGTGATAATTAGTTCTCTGTCATTTGATTTTTCAATGAAACGTCAGTCATTGTCTGTCATCTTGTGAATATAATAAATTTTTTTCTGTCCTGCGGGCTAAGAAAAAGTATAGTTAGCAGCTTGTGTCAAAAACATCTTTAGTCACTCATTTCATGAGGCAACTCTTGACTAAAGTAACGTTTTTGACACTTGGTACGTAATGTACTAAAAATGTAGTATAGCTAGGTATAATGATTAATCGAGTCTAATAATTGTTCAATACTTGTATTTTTGTTCTAGATCCTTATGAAGGATGTACTACGACCATATGTTCCTGAATATAAGGGCTTAGTAACGAGTGACGATGGAGAATGTTCCTATATACAATTACAGGATCTCTTAGGAGACTTTGTATCTCCTTGCGTGATGGATTGCAAAATTGGTGTTAGGACGTATTTAGAAGAAGAACTTGCCAAAGCAAAAGAAAAACCAAAATTGAGAAAGGTAAAATATAAATCATTAAGTACAAATATATTACCGAATAACACAAAAAATATGTCCATTTAACAAACACAAATCAACGCAATCATTTTCATAACACCGTTTTTAGCGCGAATTCAAAAAATGTCCTATTTTCTACTTCGAAATTCGGACTAGAAACCTCATGGCTATTGTAAGTCACGTGACCTCACCAGAGCCAATATTATCGTTGTAAGCAAGAACTCAGGCAGCTGCCGATAAACATCTTTCTCACTACAGCTTGCCTATAGCTACTCACTCGCACCTATACATAATTTGTTAGATCACCTGGCAGGTATAAAGTCCCACCAAAATGATCTGTCTTTTTGGGAATCTTATTTTTTAGCTATGAATAATACTCTTTTGCAAAATATTCTTGCACGCGCTTGGCAATGTCAAAACCCCGACTAAATCGCCTTTTTTTATTCTTCAAACTACAACATGTAAAAACTGTATTTTGCCTCGAACAAATTTTTTTTAAAATTCACGGGCTGCTACTCACCAGCCAGGTCTGCAGCTCCGTGTTGAAGTTTTCAGCTTGCCTCAAATACATCTACAGAAAAATATGTGCCATCTCTCGGACTATAAGTTAGGTACTTCATTTAATATTGTAGCTGTATAACATATGTTTGTATTTTATAGGATATGTATGATAAAATGTGTCAAATTGACCAGAGTGCACCTACGGATGAAGAACATAAACTAAAAGGCGTTACCAAACCTCGATATATGGTTTGGCGAGAAACGATTTCATCCACTGCTACTTTAGGATTTAGAATCGAAGGTATTCGGAGTGCAGATGGTACTTCCACTAAGGACTTCAAGACCACCAAAACCAAAGAGCAAGTTATAGCTGCCTTCGAAAAGTTCACGGAAGGATTTCCTCACGCCTTAGTAAGTTCAATTATAAAGTGAGAATTGAATTCGATCTATAAATAACGATTAAATTTTCCGTTAATCAATTACGATTTCAAAATTTTCAATTCAAAAATACCTTCGATGTATGTCAAACCATAGAGTAGGTATGTTAACAGGACACGCAAAGCTTATGGGGTAGACAAACGACATCACCTAGATGAGGAATCTGCAGAGCATTCCATATTGCGGTACGACTAGCTGGTAAATATGCGATTTCTGTGTGGAAAAGTTATATAAGGTGTTTTCATTTCTTTCAATGCTATTGAAAAAATTATTGATAAGGCCGGCCGCCAAAGCTGTGCGTAAGGTACCTGTTCATGTGACCTTGAGTTGGTCCAGATTTATTGTCTAAGCGAACATAAATCGAAATCCATACTTTTTGTATTTTTTGTCTCGTGGTTTTTTACTTTTAATAGCATACTCAAAATAAAGCATTTGTTTGAAGTGTGTGTTAAGGTAGTCGTTCGATAGTTGCTGCAGCTACAGGCGGCCGAGGCAAGATGCAAGCGACCGAGATAGAACAGGAGAAACCTAGAGGGCTCGTTCGTAGCATGCGACAGAATAACAGATCAGTACTTCTTTTGCTGTTAAGAAAGAAGGATGTAGAATGTCTGCCAATAAGAATAGAATTATCAAACGAATTTAATTAGAGGAAGCAGCATTTAATATTATACTATTTATATAGGAAAAGCAAGAGAGCGCCAATACACTCCTTATTTAAAGAACGAAATTCAGAAGATTATTTTAAACTGTTAATTTTACAGCACCTATAAGGCGATGAAGATTTATCCAGAAAATATTGCAAACTGAATAAAACACAATTTTATTTTGTTTTAAGTTCAATTGAAAAAAAATTGAGAACGAAAATCACAATTGAAGAAAAACTCTTTATTACTTTAAGATCCTATAAAATTGGGTTTTGCTCAACTAAATCTATAAGTAGATCCTTCTTCCCCTGAAAATAGTGACGACTTTGATTGCGATTGCTGCAGAACGACTGACTCGTACCTCCACACTGGTCCGGACGCAGATGCGCGCACAAGCAGCAGAGACAGGGCCAGGAGGGGGGTTTGGGGGGTTCAACCCCCCCCCCAAAGAAAATACAATAATTTTTTATTAGCATACTGCCGCAATATTTGAATTACATTTAATACGAATTACGAAATACAAATAATATGTTTTTCATCAATATTGGATCTGAAGCTTTAAGAAACTGAATTTCTAAGTACTTATAGTAGTTGCGCCTGCCAAGTGTGAAAAAAGTTAAGTTCAGTGGATATAAGTGTTCCAAGAGTAACTGGAAGACAAATCAACTGCAGAAATGTACCAGGGGACACAGCTGAAGTTTACTATCTGCGGAACATATTTTACCCATTTATCGAACATGTATTCAACGAAATTGAAGCTCGTTTTAAGCCCCACGAAGAAACAATTTCAGGAATTCAGTTGATTTTACCTGACCGGAAGAACTTAGGAGACTGGCGACTCGGAACAGTGTAACACTGGAGTAGGTACCAGGTCACAAAGGAATCGCTGGCAATGAAAAAGCTGACGAAATTGCAAGAGCAGGATCGTCAACACTCATGAACGAACCCAAACCATCTGTGGGCATCCCCAGATGCTCCACTAGGTCATCGATGAAAGGGTGGGTAAAAGAACAACACAAAAAACACTGGAAGAATACACCCAGGAAAACACATGGGAAGAAATTTATGAATGAACCATCAGAAACAATAGCAAAAGAACTGCTCTTTGAGCAGGAACAAACTACGCACTATAACATGGCTCCTTACGGAACACTTTTCCACAAAGGAGCACCTGAACAAAATAGAACTGTATAAAGGAGACCTCACATACAGGAGATGCAAAAAGGACACCGAAACAGCTCTGCACATAATTATGCAACTGTGAGACGCTGGACCACAGGAGGCAAAAACTATATGGAAGACCCCAAATGACTCCAGAAGACTACAACCAACCAGTAAAGAACCTGTATGAGCTAATACAGGAAACAGATTGGCTGAATAGGCTGTAGTCAGAATATTAGGAGAATCCACAATCCGCCAAAGAGGCTGAGGTGGTGCCGGCGAAGAGACGGCTCCTCAAACACTTGGCTCTTTCGCGAATTATCCGGGTAATAAGTTCAGTAAGCAATTATTTATGTCACATTCATTCATTCATAGACGTGCGTATAGTTACTGAGCTGTGATTTTTATTACATAAGTAATACAGAATAATAAAATATGTTCTCTAAAATTATAATGATAAAAAAGAAATAGCTATATTCTACATAAAAGAAAACAAAAGGCTGATAGGTTAAAGTTTAATACCTATGGATCAAAACTTATAGGTTAGGTACCTACTTTTACTACATATTACTTATTGGAACAGGATAGGCTTGAATAGCACTTAGAATTACATTACAGATTTTTCGACTTACATCTACATTTTTTGGTGAAACATTTGCTTTTACAGTTACATTTTTGAAATCCCTGTCCTCCGGAAATTGACTGGTTTTTGGCAAATTCTCTTAATGATTTTCTTTCACTTGACACACACTCTAATGGAATTAACTTTCGTTTGCAAACAGCAAATTCATTTTTCACGAATAGTACCGTTTTCGTTACCTAATTCATAATATCCTTTGTCATTATCAGCGTGTACAGTCGTCAACAATGCATTATTGAAGTCACAACGGGTTCCACAACTAATCCCTTTCTCATAGATTTTTATTTCATTATAGGGGTAATTAATTTTTCAATGCCGCCTCTGGAACACACATCATCACGTTTTATGCGGAGATATTGTTGGGAAGTTTAGGAGGCGGTATTTTTTGCCTGTTTGACACTTTCAATTGTATTCTTATATTCGTCACAATTTAAATATCTGGTATTTGCATTTTTGGTAACTGCAACTTTAAAAAACTCTTCATTGAAACGCGTTTTAAAATTGCTTACACTTTCTGTATTACCAGCCATGTTGACAAACGACAAAAAACTGAGACAATAAGAGTTCTATGCGGTTGCTTTTGGGTAATTCGCGGTTTAACCTGTTTGCGCTGGATAATATGCGAAACAAGAGCGGAACTATGACATATTCGGGTTTTATCCTTG
>CAJUYI010005985.1:0-14564 GCA_910591695.1 Galerucella pusilla
ACCTTCTCCCTAAAATACAAAGTTAATGTTGAGAACATAAAGTAATAATTATCATATGTATGTCCTTTATTATAATTTGCTTTTATGACCTTAATTTTATTGATTTGATCTATAATTTCTATTTGATAACAAGGTTTAATTTTAGATTTATACAAATTAGTACTGATCAAGTCTACTTTTCTTGTTTGGCAGCTATTAGATATGGAGGATCTCTGGATTTCCAAAAACCTAATTTCGATCTATAATTAATAAACAAGTTTGATAAAATATTATTTAATGGATTATTCAGATCAGTAATTATTTTTAAATAAAATTTGATGGCTTGTAATTTTCTACGGTAATCCAAAGTGATTTCACCCGATTCTGCTAAAATAACGTTACTTGGAGTAGACCTCATGCATCCCAGTATTAGTTTCAAGACATTAATCTGTATTTTATCTAAATCAGTTAACACCTTTTTTGTGCAGGGTTTGAACATTATGGCTGCATAATCTAAGTGTGGTCTAACTAATCCTTTATATAATATGTTAATAATGTGAGTTGATGTGCGCCCTACCACGTCCCTCTCAAGGCTCTAATTATATTCATTACTTTTTGCACTTTATCCCTCACTTCGCTTATTTGTTTTGACCAGTTAAGGTTATGACAGATCATTACTCCTAGATACTTGACTTCATTTCTAATTTGTATTATATCATTATTTATGATTAGTTGAGGTATTTGATTTATTTTTTTCCTGTTATGAAATATTATAGCTGAAGATTTATTAGTAGAGATTACAAACTTATGATCAATAATCCATGACATTGATTCATTTCTGATATAGTTTCTTCTAAATGTGTCCCTTCCAACATAATTGCCAAATCGTCTGCAAATTGGATAAGTTTAACTCTCCTAGGGATGATATCATGTAACGATTTTGTGTAAATATTAAATAATAGGGGACTTAATGGAGACCCTTGTGCTAGTCCTTTACTAGTTGTTTTTGGTCCAGTGAGTTGATTATTTATTTTTCTTATGTAAAGACTTCTGTTATTTATTAAATTAAAAGTAAGGTTGATATAATTGGTTGGAATATTAAGTTTTACCATGTATTCATAAAGTAGATATATATCTACCTTATCATACGCCGCTTTTAAATCAAGAAAAACCAACACTAAATATTTTTTTAAGGAGAAGGCTTGCAGAGCACTATGTGTAATTATGCCAATAGCATCCATGCATCCTTTTTCTTTTCTAAAACCAATTTGAAATTTAGGTAAGATATTTTTACTTTCTACAATCCATTCTAACCTTAGTTTTAACATGCTTTCTAAAATTTTACCCACACATGATGACAGAGCTATTGGTCTGTAACTATCTACTACATTCGGATTTTTTCCCTTTTTTAAAAAAAGTATAATAACTGTTTCCATCCATTGAGGGGGAATATTACCTGATAATAGAGCGTTATTATAATATTTTATTAGAATTTGTTGTGCGCAAATTGGTAAGGCCAATAACATGTAGTATGTTATATTATCTTTACCTGGGGTCTTATCTTTCTTCCCTCCCAAAATGTTTATAAATTCACTGTAGGTAAATGGAGACACTTCATTATTATTTTTTATATATTTATGTTCTGGATTTATATTACAAGCTGTAAGATTATCTAGTGTTTCGTTAATTATTTCATCCCTAGGAGGTTGTTGTTTATTTGGGTTAAAATAATTTTTAAATTTACCTATAGTTTTCCACACTTTTCCAATGGGTGTATCCCGGTTTAGAGTTTCACAAAATTTTCTAAAGGAATTTTTTTTTTATTTTTAAATTTTAATTTAATTATGGCATTGATTTTTTTATAATTTATAAAATTCTCATTATTTGGAAAATTAACAAATTGTTTTAGTGCATTTTTCCTCTTATTAATTAGTTCTGTACATTCATCATCCCACCAAGGAGTACATTTATTTCTTCCTTTACCCTTTGTTAGAGGAATATATTTATTAGCTGCTGTATCCACCATTGCTTACCATTCATAATCAAAGTCAAAATTCTGATTTCTACACTCTTTTTCAATATAGTTAGCATAGTTATTCCAATCAGCTTTTTTATAGATTCTTCTAACATTATGTGTGCTATAATTTATGGAATTAAGGTAGATTTCACATATAGTGGGTAAATGATCACTACCCCCTGTGTCACTATATACTGACCAATTACTATTCAATGCTATATCTTGCGATACTAATGTTAAATCCACTGCCGATTGATATTGTCCTGGCAGATTTACTCTAGTAGGGGAGCCATCATTTAATAACACTAAATTATTATCTTCCAAAGTTTTGTTAATAAATTTCCCATTTTGATCACTCTTTCTACAACCCCAAAGTGCATCATGTGCATTTAAATCACCCATGATAATGTATGGTTTGGATATGTTATCTAATATGTTATTCCATTGGTTCTCATTAATTTTATCCCCCGAAGGATTATAAATATTAGCTATATTCAATTTTAATGATTCTATCCTAGTGACCATAATTTGCATTCTACTATTAAAATTTTCTCTGATTTGAACTATCTGATAATCTACTTTGTTTCTAATTAATGTTGCAATACCTCCATAACCGTCTTCCCTATCATTTCTAACAGTATGATAATTTTTTATGTTTATATGATCTGTATCTAGTAACCATGTTTCATTTAAAATTATTATATGAGGATTAATTTCGTGAATAAGAATTTTTAAATTATCTAAATTAGCTTTTAAACTATGAATATTCCACTGCATAATTTTGAATTGAAGATTAGCCTTATTCTGGTTTAGGTTATTTTGTGGATTATTTGACATTAAACAGGTTTTCCTGTATAGATGATTCTATTCTTTTTGCATTAACCAGCCTTGTAATGAAGTGTATTATATGTTCGATATCATTATTATTTAAGTTGAAAGCCATATTCATAAGATCATTTAACATCTGAGGTTTCCTGGATTCTATTCCTTGAGATGTCTCTGCTGATGTTTCCCCTATACTTTGTACTGAAGGTGAAATAAAGTAGACCCCTGAGTGAGAGGCTATATCTCTGCCCTCTGGAGAATTAAGTTGACTGTTATGAGCTTCCCTGTCATATGAATTATTATCAACTAATCGTCTTTTTTTATTAACAATTTGGGTATATGTATTTTTAGGGGTGTTATTTTGGAGATGTACCGCACTCCTCGAATTGATAGGAACAGGGTTATTAGCATCATTTGTGCTATGCGTAAGCGTTGGGAAGTCATCTGAATGTGGAATAAATTCCCTGTTTGGTTTATTTTTTGGGTATTTTTCCGACGCCTCAAAAAAGGATAAATTATCTAAGGACATAGTTTCCCTAATATATTTTTGTCTAATGTATTCAGGACAATCTTTACTAGTACTTGAATGGTTGATACTAAAACAATGAATGCATTTTGTTAAACAAAAATCGTTACCATCCTCTTTATGTACATCACCACATTTCAGACATTTATTTTGCTTATTTTTACATAGCTTTTTAACGTGACCGAAATTGAGACAATTGTAGCATTGTAAAACTGGCATGACATATGGGAGAACCCTATGTTCAATACCACAAATTAAGATACTTCTAGGAAGTGATGTACCTGAGAAGGTGAATTTGATGGTACCAGTTGCAATTAATTCCTCTCCAGTGCTTTCAGAAATCTCTGATGAATTTATATCGCTATTAATATTCTTTTGTTTTTTTGGTTTTCTAAAAAATCTTTTTGCCTCTAAGATTTTGCTTTTTGTACTTGTTTGTGAAAATTCCTTCAACATCTCATCATCAAATATTTTATCGATATATTTTACTATACCTTTACAGGTAACATTTTTAAATGGAATAAATAAATCAAAATTTTTTTCCCGTAGAGCATTGCTTTGTACAAAATTATTAGCGGATTTATAATCTTTAAATTCTACACTTATTCTATTCCTACCTTTTTTATGAATTTTTCTTAAATTATTCAGTTTTAATTGAAAGATTTCTCTCGCTATGGCTAAATAACTCCAATTGCCTACGTTTTTATTATCTAACTTAGATTCAATGTAAACCTCAAATGGCCCTTTATCTAAATATGTATATTCTAGTTTCTTTATACTTTGACTTATATCTGAAACCGTGTTTACTTTTGGCAATTCTACATTATTAACTCTAGAGTTATTATTAACATTTTTATGAATGGGAGGAATATCCTCCATATATATATCTTGTTCCTCATTATTGGAATTCAAATATTCATCTCCCCTTTTAATGGGGGGACCCGGTCCCCCCGATTCATCCCCCATGTTGTCCTCTCAACTTAATCTAACTTAAAGTATTTCCCAACTTGATAACTAATTTATCCAAAAGTAATTTTAAAAGAAAAGTAACACAAAAGTCTATATAAAAAAAAATTATCTTATTGAGAATTCACTAAAGAAAATCAAAAAAAAAAAAAGGTAAAAACAAAGGTTGGTTAGTAAATACCTGTATTCCGCTTCAAGGTCAAACGAACTCACTAGGTTACTCCTGAGTATGGAAGGAGCTCAGTAGACTCATGAGAAGTACTCGGCTGGTCAGCAGCTATCGGTGGGTCAGATGACGTAGGTGTATTTTGAGCATTTTTATCAGAGTCGACAGGTAATTGTATGTTCCCAGTTTGATTTGAATCAGAGGTGAAATTATTATCCACCAGACTAGGCATAATAGGCAGTTCCAGTTGATGTGTAAATGTATTTGGAAATTTATATGGTGTATTTTCCCCTATTAACCTTAATTGATCGATATGTCTTTTCCAAGACTGACCGTTATCTAACTTAATTAAATAATGTAGTTTACCTAATTTTTCCTCAACTCTACCGAACTGCCACTTATCTGAATGTAGGTAATCTCTAGCTTCCACTCTTTCCCCCTTTTTTAATGTCCTATCTGTTTTATCCCTATTTCCTTCCTCTTTTAAAATTTTAGGTTTAAATATATCTAATCTGGATCTAATATCTCTACCAAACATGAGGGTTGAAGGACTAAGCCCTGTAACTGTATTTGGAGTAATTCTGTAGTGAAATAAAAATTTATTCAATTGTAATTGTTTATTGGGTGTATTATTTTGTAAATGACGGAGAGATTGTTTGAAAGATTGTACATATCTCTCTGCTAAACCATTTGTAGCAGGGTGATATGGTGCGCTTGACTTATGAAAAATACCATTTTCTTTAAGAAATCTTTTAAACTCATAAGAAACAAATGCTTGAGCAATATCTGAAACTAAATAAAATAGTATACCAAAAGTAGTAAAAATTTTCCTTAAGATAGCTATTGTAGTTTTACTAGTCGTATCGTTAACTATGTGTATTTCTGGCCATCGACTGTATGCATCAACCAGAATAAAATAGTATTTATTCATAAATGGACCAGCATAGTCTGTATGTACACGTTCAAAAGGTGCTGTAGGAGTTTGCCATAGATGTACAGGTACTTTACTAGGGTTATTCCTCTGTTCATTACACTCAGAGCAATTTTTACACAAATTTTCAATATCCCTGGCTATTCCTGGCCACCAACAATTACTCCTTGCAAGTGATTTCATTTTAACCACACCAAAGCGTGCAGCATGTAATTCCTGCAATAATCTGTTGAAATAGTTTTTGTAATTCTATATCATGAGCTGTTTCTTTAGCTAACTCATTAGAGGTGATAGGTAGCATTTCTATCTGAGAAATTTCAAATTTATCTGTAACATCATAATTAAAATTTGGAAAACTTTCTAGTGGTAACCTAGACATAGCATCATATTTGGTGTTATTATATTTGATTGTATAATTAAAACTCTATAAAAATAAAGCATAGTGTTGCATTCTAGTAGTTGTAAGTGTAGGTAAGGTTTTTGAAGGTGAAAATATTTGCACAAGAGGTTGGTGATCTACTAATAATGAAAATGATCTACCAAAAAGATAATAATAAAATTTCTTTACTCCAAAGATTATTGCATATGCTTCCTTATCGATTTGGGCATACTTTTGTTGTACCGAGCTTAACATTTGTGAAGCAAATTGAATAGGACGTTCAGTACCATCTGGGTACACGTGGGATAACACCGCCCCCACTGCATATGGACTTGCATCAGTAGCTAATAGTAATGGTAATGAGGGATCAAAATGAGCTAAAACTCTGTCAGATATGATTTCATCCTTTGCCCTTGAAAATGCTTTTTGGCATTCTTTACTCCATTGAAATGGAGTACCATCTTTCAACAGATTATAAATTGGGCGCAATATATGACTGATATTCGGCAAAAACCTGGCATAATAATTTATTAAACCAACAGAAGCACGAACTTCAGTTTTATTCGTTGGAGTTTTAGCTTTTCGTATCACTTCCATTTTATCTTTTGTTTTATGAATCCCGTCCCTATCAATTAAATATCCACAATATTCAATTGAATCAGTTAAAAATTGACATTTTTCAAAATTAACCAGTATATTATGTTTTTGTAAACGTACAAGAACTAATTCTAATCTTGGAAAATGTGTAGCAGTAATTTTTATATCGTCAAGAAAAACCTTATATATCTATATATATATAACCTTATATACCTTTCAATAAATTTTCTATTTCTCTTTGCCAAATGGCTGGTGCACTAGCTACTCCATACATTAAACGTGTACTTCGAAATAGACCCTTTGGTGTACTTAAAGTCAAATATTTACTATCAGCTGGATGTACCTCCATTTGTAAATATGCCTGCTTCAAATCAATTTTTGTGAATTTATCACCACCTGCCATGCTTGAGAATAATTCTTCAATAGTAGGCAGTGGATATTCATCTACTACAAGGTAACGATTTAAAGTGCTTTTAAAATCCCCTCATATCCTAACTTTACCATTAGATTTAAGCACCGGCACAATAGGAGTTGCATATTCTGAACTATTAACCTTTTCTAATACTCCCTCTTTTTCTAAAATTTCAATTTCTTTTTCTACTTCTGGAAGTAGTGCATGGGGTACCCTTCTTGCTTTTAAGAAAAAACAGGGTGTATCTGTTTTTAGTTTCAACTTAGCCTGTAGGCCTACAATATTTCCCATGTCCTTCTTAAAAACTGAATTGTATTTTTCTAATAATAAGTGTAATTTTGAATTTCCGTAATCATTTACTTGAGCAATTTCATTTTGTAAATTTAAACCTAATTGCCTAATCCATTCTCGCCCTAAAAGTGTTTTTTTGTTTGAATCAACAATATAAGCATTAAGAATTTTTGAAACATTTTTGTAAACAACCTCAACTTCAACAAAACCTAGTATGCCTAGTGGTTGACCGTCATATGTAACCAATTTTAAATCAGTATTATTTAAAATTAAATTAGAAAAATACTTCTTAAAATCATTGTGATTAATGATTGTGACAGCTGCTCCAGAATCCATTTCAAACTGTATTTGAACTTTATTTACCTGCAATGATAATGTAAATTTCTCTCTATACTTACAATGCACACTTGTAATATGTAATATTTTCTCTACCTGTGTTTCATCTATTTCGCCAACAGCTACTGTACCTTTCCTTTTCATACAAACCCTGCTCAGGTGACCCTTGTGTTTACATTTTTACATTTTCCGTATATAAGATTTTTTTTTTCACACTTATTAGCAAGATGTTGCTCTGATCCACACCTAAAACATTGTAAAGTTTGATTGTTTTTAAATGCACTATTTTTATGAGCAAAAGTCATTTGAGTTTCACTGGAGTTCAAGTCTTCATACTTCTTCTGGTTGGAACTCAGTTTATTAACATTTTGAGTATATGTATGAGATTTGTGTAGTTGAGCTGCATCTCTTGCTGATGTCTCCATACTAGTAGCAGCCTCGACTGCTCTCTCTAACGTAAGGTTCTTGTATTCTAGTAATCTACTTTGAATATTTTCATTTCGTAATCCAAATACAAACTGATTGCGTAAAGCTTTTTTCTGATATTCTCCAAAACGGCATGTAGTAGCTAATCTTTGTAACACGGTTATGTATTCTTTAACACTTTCCCCCTCTTGCTGTTTCCTCTGTAGGAATCTGAAGATTTCAGCAATTTCGAGTGGTTCCGGGTTGTAATGTTCCTTCATGGTGTTAACCAACTCTGTATATGTCTTTGTATCTGGGGTATCTGGAGATAATTTATCACACATCATATGCATCAGGTAATTGTAATGTAAAAGGTAGGGTGCCTTCTTATTCTCGGGTATTGCAAACACTTTGAAAGCACTTTCCAGTCTCATCAACCATCTATCGAACTTCTTTGTAACATCGTACGTCTCAATAATTGAAAACACTGTTTGAATTGAGTGATGAACAGTCTCTGCAGTTGATCCTGTAGGATTTGTATTAGCATTGCCTCCATTTTCGTTCGGCTTTATCAAAATAATGTGATTGTAAGGAATACTCGAAAATAAAATCTATCTTTTAATCTCCTTGTATAGGTTCTTCTTTCCTCGTCGCCAACTGTTGTGTTTGCAGGTTTTAAATGACGGATGATCATAGATTTAGTATTTATTTTATTCCCATTACTTATAACAACGTTTATACCTCATTTTAAGAAAAAGACAATTGACACTTGTCAGTTCGTTCGTTCGTTCCAACATCCTGGCCCAAACATAACACCTTTAGTAGGTAATTTGCTTAGATCTAATTTTATTAATGAAATTACCATCAAACAAATCTTAAATCTACTTAAATTTTGCCCTTCTCAAGACTTTTTTGTTTTTAATGGAAAGTTTTATCAACAACCTGAAGGCTTAGCAATGGGTAGCTGTTTATCTCCAACCTCGGGGCAACTGGCGCACCTCGTTGTATATAGCCTTGTACCTGTATAGGGAGCTCTGCAGGTATCGACCTCTTTTCTCCTATACTCGTGGGAACAGGTATGGACCAAGAGAAAAAAAACAAAAAAACAAAAACCACTAAAGAGCCTACAGAGACTCTTAGTAAAAGGGATTTGGAGGGTATGGAAACAATGGAGACTACAGAGTCTCCGGCGCAGCCTAATACCTCTGATTCCCTAGAAACAATACCACAGGGAGACGCTAAGGCGAATCCTGTGGATCAACAAAAAGCTTCACGTTGGAAAATTTCAGGTGCCCAGAGAAGGAAGCTCAAAAAAATGAGGGAAAAGGCATTGACAAAGACAGTGTTGCTGCCGACTCCCTCAACATCAAAACAGGGTGAACAACAGCAGGCAAAGGGCGTTAAGCGAACTGTGTCGGCTAGGAGCACCCCTGATATGAAAAAAGATAAGAGGGCCAAGTGTTCTGGGGGAAGCAATACTGCTGGTACCATGAAATACAGCGTGGCCCTCAAAGGGATCAAGGCTGCTGTGGTCCCTAAAAACTTCCCGGAGGAAACTGTCTCGGAAGATCAGGTAGGGACTATCAAAGAGTACCTAACCAAAATGATCGACGTGGTGCAAAAGGCGCCAAGGTTTGAAGCCAGTCGATACATGGACAGCTACTATGGGCTGATATGCGCCAATGAAGAGTCCTTCAACATAACGAGGGACTACTTGGCAAGCCAGACAAACTGGAAGCTTATCAAGAGTGATGAACTTCCAAAACAGCAACGAGTCCTTGCCTTACTTCCAGAGACTAAAAAAGAGGATCTGAAAGTGGGGCTAAAAAGACTCGAAAAGCAGAACCCAGGGTTGAGGGTTGATCGGTGGTTGATCCTTGGCTCCAAGTCATCCGATATGGGACTACATGTGAGTCTCCGGATTGACGAGGAGTCAATGAAAGAACTAGTCCGGGCTCAATGGAGACCGTACTACTTATTCCAGCGAGCTAGCTTCAAGATCCTGGAAAATATGACCGAAGAGGAAACAGGGACTGAACAAGAACCTGAACCAACAGCCTCCTAGGACATTCAAGGTGCTGCAAGTCAACCTACAGCACAAAAAGACGGCCACAGCTGTTCTACATCAAAGGGTTGTGGCCGATAACATAGACATCGTTCTAATCCAGGAACCTTGGATAAACAAAGGTAAGATACTAGGGCTTAATATTAGGGAAATGGGACTGATAATGGGAACTAATTGTACTAAAGTAAGAACTTGTATCTGTTACAGATCTAAATACAACTTGATGCCAATCATGGAACTTTGTACGGGTGACATGGTAGCAGCAAAGACTACTCTTGAAAAAGATGGGGAGAAAATAGAGACAATAATAGTGTCTCTTTATCTTCCCATTGACTCAGAAGAACCATTACCGGGGGCTAATATGAAGAACCTGATGGATTACGCTAGACGACACAAACTGGATGTTGTTGTAGGAGCTGATACCAACGCACACCATTTTAGTTGGGGCAGCAAGGACAACAACACTAGAGGTAAGAAACTATTTGACTATTTATGTACCACTGAACTTGATATTGCGAATGTGGGCAATACGCCAACATTTAGAACATTGAGAGGGGAATCATCAATAGATGTAACTCTCTGTACTTTACGAGTCGGGGAGATGATGAGGCATTGGCATGTATCGGATGAACCGTCGCTGTCTGACCATGCCCATATATACTTTGAAATAGATGTAGAAAAAACGGCTATTAGAACATACAGGGATCCTAAGAGTACCGATTGGGTATCATACAAAGAGGACCTGCTTTCTAAAATCCGCACACACCACGGCAGACCTAAAACTGCCGAGGGGATAGAAGGCACAGCTACATGGCTGCAACAGACCATAGTGACCTCCTATCACAATAACTGTCCGATACGGGAAAGTTGCTCTCCCAGACAAGTTATCTGGTGGAATAAAGAGCTGACTAGCCTAAGGAAAGAAACAAGACGTCTTTTTAATAAAGCGAAAAAAACAGGCAACTGGGGAGCATATAAGGCTAAACTAGGTGCGTATAATGAAAAAATAAAAGAATCAAAGAAAAAGTCCTGGAGGGAATTCTGTGAGGACATACAAAGTGTCCCTGACAGGGTCAGAATTAACAGAATTCTCAAGAGGGACACTTCTAATAATGTAAGATCTATCCAGTTGCCGAGTGGAGGGTACACAAAGACTGAGGAGGAAGCTTTAGAGCACCTTCTTGGTGTGCACTTTCCGGGCTCGGCAAGGATAGATTCGAGCGATGATAACAGGCCAGTAGTCAAAACGAGGGCTACCAAAGAGGACTGGAAGATAACAAATGAGATTTTCAGACCACATCTTATTAGATGGGCTGTAGACTCATTTGACCCCTACAAAACTCCAGGACCAGATGGCATATTTCCCAAGCTTCTTCAAGAGGGGATTGACATCATCATGGGTCCTTTAGTTTTGTTATTACGCAGTAGCCATGCTTTAGGGTATATACCAACTGCATGGAGAGAGTCAAGGGTGGTGTTTATTCCCAAACCAGGGAAAGAAACTTACACCCAGGCCAAATCCTACAGACCAATCAGTCTGACATCATTCATGGTGAAAACCATGGAGAAAGTAATAGAGATGCATCTGCAAGAAGGAGTGCTTAAGAGCATCCCTCTACACACACTGCAATGGGCTTATCAGGCAGGGAAATCAGGAGAAGCTGCTCTGCATAATTTGGTCTCGAGACTTGAAAGGAGCCTGAACCAAAAAGAATTTGCCCTAGCAGCATTTTTAGACATCGAAGGTGCTTTTGATAACACTTCGATGTCATCAATAAACAAATCCCTCGAAAAGAGAGGGACAAACAACACCACATGCAGATGGATAAGATCCATGCTTGAACATAGGAGAATATCGGCACATATGCATGATACAACGTACACCGTCAGGACAACTAAAGGGTGTCCTCAAGGTGGAGTACTTTCACCACTACTGTGGAATTTAATTGTGGATGACTTGATCTGCACACTAAATGATCAAGGCATATGGACGCAGGGCTTCGCGGATGACCTTGTGATTGTCACCCAGGGAAAATTCCCAGAGACGGTCGCAAATGTCTTACAAGAAGCACTGCGAATTGTGGAAGACTGGTGCCTTAAAGAGGACCTAACAGTCAATCCAAAAAAAACCAAACTAGTTGCTTTTACGAATAGAAGGGCTCTTCCAGAGGGCAGGGTACAACTGTTCGGAGAAGCACTCGAAATATCCAAAGAGGTGAAATACCTGGGAGTGACCCTCGACTCTAAATTGAATTGGAGGGCACACCTGGAAAGAACTACTACCAGGGCAACCAGACTATTTTGGCAATGCAGAAGAGTTATGGGAAAAACCTGGGGAATAAGACCTGAGGTGGTACACTGGCTTTACACAACAGTGATTAGGCCTATGGTCACCTATGGAACGGTAGTCTGGTGGAGAAGGACAGAAGTGTCCTCAGTAGAGAACAAATTGGCTACAATCCAAAGACAAGCTCTCCTCGGTATTACCGGGGCAATGAACAGCACGGGCACGTCATCAATGGAAGCCCTTATAGGCCTCCCTCCTCTGGAACTTTTTGTTAGGGCAGAGGCGATGATGGCGATTCTTAGACTGAAATCGGGAGGCATGTGGACCCCGAACAATGTACGTGGGGGACATACCGATATAACTGGGACAATACTAGACGAACCAAACTTTCAGATGGGTCTGGATAGTATGATACCAGAGAATATATTCACTGAGCGAGTGAATATTATCATTCCATCTAGGCAACAGGTGATGCACTCGGGAAATCCCGGGGATATCAGCTGGTTCACTGATGGATCTAAAACTAACCATGGCACTGGGGCTGGTATAAATGGACCTAGGAAGAAAATGTTCTTCAGCCTTGGTAGATACACGTCTGTATTCCAGGCAGAAACATTTGCTGCTATAGCCTGTATTGATGAAAATATCACGAGGGGTTATACCGGACAAAGAATAAAAATATTCACTGATAGCCAGGCATTGCTGAAGGCTATCAGCAATCCTACCACGAAATCTAGACTGGTTAAAAACTGCTAAGAGTCCCTAAATAAGCTGGCAAGAGACAACACAGTGTCTCTAGTATGGGTGCCGGGACATGAAGGGACTGCTGGTAATGAATTGGCGGACCAGCTAGCTAAACAAGGCTCTAAAGGAGACTTTATAGGTCCGGAACCGTTTTGTGGAATCACAAAGGATTACATAAGAGGGGAAATCCGGAACTGGCTAGACAAAGAACACCAAATTAAATGGAGGTTGACAGAAGGTCATCTTCACACAAAAAGTCTACTGAAAAAGGTAAACAAAGAACTCTCAACCAGTTTATTGAAACTGAGCAAGAGACACTTGAAGACAGTAACCGACCTGGTTACTGGACATTGCACTCTAAGGGCGAGTTGTACCAAACACCTAAACTCGGTTTAATGATAACTGATGTTTAGACTGTGGCTGATTGATGTATTTATTATCAACAATTACATCAGTCTAAACATCAGTCATCATTAAACCGAGTTCAGGTGTTTGGTACAACTCGGCTTAAGGAAACATTTGTACAGAATGGGAATAGTCAGTGAACCTTTCTGTAGGAAGTGCGAACTAAGGGATGAAACACCTATTCATATATTCTGCTCATGTAAGAACTTATAAGGACTCAGACAGAAGCATTTTGGAAAGGAAACTATACAACCATCAGAACTACTTAAAATCCCCCCAAATAAGCTAGTGGCCTATATAGAGGACACGAAACTTTTGGAGTGGAAGTAGATAACATTGGGAATGGTACAATGACTTAGGTCAAGTGCCCGGGCTGTTGAGCACAACCCAAACGTTTGAATGAATGAATGAATGAATATCTCCATTTTTGGCTGACTTGTTAATCACATAATTAACGAAAATAATAGTGAAATACCTATTACATTGGTTCAGATATGTAGATGATTGTCTTGTTTTTATTAATGGTAATTCAGTAACAGCTAATAATCTTTTGAATAAAATAAACTTAATTCATCCCAACATTACTTTTACTTTAGAAGTTGAATCTGAAAGTAAATTAAATTTCTTAGACATCACTATTCACAAATTAGACAATTTAGAATTCAGCATATATAGGAAACTTACACAAACTGACCATGTCATACCTTCCTTTTCAAATCACCCTCATCAACACTAAATGGCAGCTTTTTATTGTTACATTCATAGACTTCTTAATGTCCCACTTTCACATTTTAACTATAATAATGAATTGAATATTATTTACAGATAGCTTGTAATAATGGTTATATTCGGCCTCGTCTCGTAAATAAGATGCTATGTAGTACCCTCAACTCTGGCGTTATCGTCACATATTTTAAAGTAAACAAAAAACCCTCTTGCCGCTCGCCCCCGGGGTGCCTATCGCACTTCAGTCTTCATCTTTGTGCGTTAGAAATCACATCATAACGATTATTTCTTGTAAAGTTCGTATTTCTTGGAATAATCAAGTGTTTTTTGTGCAATCCGTGAAGGATCGCGTTAAAAAAAAAATTTTAAACACATAATGGACTGCTTAGAAAGGCATAAGCTAGGTCAAAACGTTTGTGTTCTAGTTCGGATTATAATTCCTCTTTAGAAAGAAGTCGTTGACGTCGTGTATGATAATGTATTCCAGGGATACATCTTCGGAACAAG